>JARK01000461.1:15787-44216 GCA_000688135.1 Ancylostoma ceylanicum
CCCCCCCCCTCCCCGCCAGTGAGTGAAATCCGTCTTAGGTTTTTGGAACTTTTGAAGAATCTGCTTTTAGTGTAATATTGCGTTTATGCTTTGCCCTGTTGGAGGGAAGAAAAGCGAATCATTCGAGTCCAGGACAATCAAATATTTAGCAGCAGCCTTATTTATGTATTTATAATATTTACTCACAAACGTGGACATAACTGAATAAATACAAAAAATTCGCCGCAGTAAGTACAATAGAAGTCCGTATTTTTTCAGAATTAATGTCAGCAATCTATGATAACAGTACAAACTATCATACATATATTGTACGTATATGAGTGCTGGAGAAAACAAAAAAAAATTTAAGTTTTCGTATAAGGATAGTGCACGAAACGAAAACTAAAATCTATAGCACATCTTCAAAATTTTTTGAAATATAATATGTGTTAGAATGGCACAAAAACATCCGATATTAGGATACGACCCGTGCTATTGGGATAAACTCTGGAAGCACGGCCTTTCTGCCGATTATTTAAATGCTCTAACTAATAAACCAAAATTTCAAGAATAAGCTGCCGGTTCACCATCTGGTAATCACCTTGAGGGATTTTTATCACTTTTCTAACTATCAGATGTAGTACGGGACATCAAACAATGTTCGTACAAACAATAAAGAGGAAGAATAACATTTCTTTAGGAAATAATGAATCCGCCCGATTTGGCTACCGGTGATTTCGCGATTTCTACGGAATTTCCAAATTCAGGAATAAATTCTCAGATACTCGAGAGGAATTGATCACGAAACAAGAGAAATAAGCACGTCTTCGATAATGATCTCCTCGGCAGCATTTAACAAGGTTGAAACCACGAGATAACACACAGAGCAGAAGCTGTTATGTTAGGACATGGCGAAGGCCAGCAAGGGGAGTGTCAGAGGGTAATCTATCAAACTGCTAATATGGTGGAGGTTATTCTCATGAAGCATGTCGGCAGAATGGCCAAACATTGAGCAAAAAGGACTAAAGCACTATCAACAAGGGGACTGACCCCCCAGATCGAAGTGAAAACTATCTGGTTCAGAAATCCGTTGAACAAGGTGCTATCGTATTCACATTGTTGCAAATCTCAGGTCCTGACATTTCGGAAGGTACGCGCCTATGTTGCAGAAATTTTGTTTACCTCGCGATGTATTCAGCCTTAAAACACGATGGTGCTATCCTTTAGACAGCATAGGAAGGAAAGGAGAAAAGGGTAAGGTTACGTGACACCACGCTTCTATAATATACTCGATTCTCCCATGAAACTCCCATGAAATCACTCGTACAAGTTGATGAGTCATGTAAAAAAGTAAAACAATTCTGATTCAGGGGTACCATGCATCATTGAGATTACACAGGGTAAAAGAGGTGAGCCCGCAGAAGCTTAGTCATCGGCAACACGAGCGTTGATAAGTTCACCCTGGGTAATCTCAATTATGCATCCAGGAAACTAGGAAGAACAAAATGCAGCGTAGTTATGCATCCAGGAAACTAGGAAGAACAAAATGCAGCGTAGTTCCGCTTGGATTGGATAGGCAAAAGTTTTGAGATTAAATCAAAATGTAATAGTAATACGAAGTGATGTTCTGAACTACGACCGCGACTTAACGATAGATAGATTTGTAGAAGTTCACAAAATTCTGGAGTTTTTCCTGAACCTCAAAGAAGACGCTGGAAGAAAAGGTGACATTCAAAGAATGAGCAGAAGAAAGGGGCTGAGAAAATCCAAAAAACCATCAGCGCCTCGAAAGCAAAGCGGCAGGGCTAATCTAACTCGCCTCCAAAATTTTTGGAAGTCGACGTGAGAAAGCATAAGAATCGGTGACTTTGCAAGTAGGAAATGGGCGGATATCCATAAATGCCGCCTTCGTCGCGAAGGAAGAAGTGTACACTGTGTCGGTCACCTTTTTTTAAAGAAGCTTCCAAGCAAGGAATGCCTACATCGTATTATACTATTACTATAATATGTTGTCGTACTACAAAGTAATAGTAAATATAAATAATGAATGTCGAAAATAGTCGGTGAAAAGTCAGTGGTTGAAAGTGAAAAGCCAAGAAGCACGATGTCCAGAGGCTGTGATGGAACAGTCGAAATTCATTGTACTCTTGGGGGAACTACTTCGGACAAGTTTGCCTTGGGTAAAATAAAATATATGTAGAAAGTTTTTCTCGTAAGTGACTGACTTTCTAACCTCACCTAATTCCAAGTTTAGGTTCTGCTTTCCTGTCCAGAACAGAATATACTGTCTCTTTCACCAATCTTGCCACTTGGCATGTGTCCAAGATGAGGTAAGTCTGGCCAGTTGTTATAGGCTAGACATGTTTTGGCACGGTTCCAGCCACTGATAGCGCTCAATTTTCATGATTTGACGCGAGACAGAATGTGCCTTGTGCAGTTACACGCAAAACATTGAATTGCTCTAATTTTTGGAAAAGACGGTATGTTTGGTATGTTTTTTCCACATGTTATCAGTCTTCAGCACTGGTTCAAATCAGTAGTGCGGTATTGAATAGTACTGAGAAAGGAGTGGCGTAAGGGCAATTACAAGGAAATAAGCCCACAGGTACGCGTCTTCGAATAAATAAGTAAACAAATAAATAAATAAATAATTACGTAATTAAAGCGTAGTACTCCATCTCATCTGATTGACACGGATTCTTCCAGTCACTCACGCTACTGTGAGGTATACATTTGACTTGAAGAAGATTTTTTTCCGAAGATTCGATATTTAGAGTAGTTCGATTTCCGGGCATTTTTGAATAGTCGAAATTTCTAACCATTCGAAAGTCAATTTATCTGAAACCCGACTCGATTTGATTCAACCGAGTCAAATGTCTGGTGTGGGAGAAGGGGGTTAGGGTGGGGATAAACAACAATATCTACTCTAATATCTATTTTGAAGTTTAAAATAGATGAGGGAGGGAAAAAACGGGAGACAAGGAATTTTTACAACCTCAGTGCAGAGGAGTTATTTGAACAGTTTACTATCAATCATTTGCTTGTTTGCTCACTTATTCTTGTCCACAGGTGTTTCTAACCAGCGAACCTGTAAAAATTTAAATAATAGTCCGACAACGATTTAAAAAATTAATAGAAAAATTTGGCATGAAATTTAAATGAAGTTAGCGAGTACAAACGGTAACTCGCTATTTTTAGACGCTCACTACAAAATCTGAGTGACTCAGCGCACGCCACAAATTAAAGGTCGTCATAAGCGATTGTTAAAAGGACAAACGGAGGTAAAAATACGATTCCCACCACTTCAGCGAACAATCAACTGCTATTCTGGCACAAGGAAGTCAATGGAGAAGCGGGGAAACTATGCACCAACAGCGTCATGGTGGCGAGAAGAAGAGCAGGGACCGGTTCGCATGGGAAAACCCCATTGAAGGGGGAACAGGATCGCGGACCAGTAGCCTCTTTGTGAATGCGTTCAGTTTAAAATGCAGTTTCCACAGGAAAAAGCCCGCGGTATTGACTGCACAGAATTCGGGAGAATGACGTGCATCACGGACGGCATCGGGGAAATCCGCAAAAAACGCGGCCTTCAACGCGACATAACACAGGGCGGCGGCGGGGTTTTTGCTGGCGGGGGCGCGGGCGCTGGTGAGCGGGGAAGCCGCTGCCAAGTCGCATTTCTGATGACGAGCACCACAGGGTTCAGGGAAATGTTCCTTGATGCTTTCCCAAAGGATTCACATATTTTTCTGAGGACTCTCTCTTCAAACAAATAGTCCCAGGGAAGCAGCCTCCTACAAACAGAAAATAGGCGTTTCTTCCAGAAAATTCCCATGGATAAGAGACCCGCTGACGTGAGGAGACGAAGGGAAATTTCTGGAACTGCGATCAAATGGTAAACAGCTCAAAGATGTATGATTCTCATAAGTGTGGGAATGGGCAATCAGTTTCCATGGCTTGAGAAGGGGAAGCTGGCAAAGCCACTAGAGAGCTGAGTCATACGGTAGCTGAATTAGGTCCGTAATTGCAGAGTAGCACTCCAATCAGGGTGAAGCGTGGCGTTGGTAAAAAATGGACCCCGAGGCGACCCCCCTCGTAGACTCGGAAAATGCGACCCCTCCCCAGTATTTTAATTNCAAAACTTCAGTGCCTCAGACTTTTTAGATGAGAAGAGCATGCGAATAATTCTATAGCTGTTTAGGAAAACGAAAAACAATAACTGAAAGAAAAATCTATGAATGGTGAAAAATTGACAAAATTTACGATTCCCCAGAATTCACAGTGACGTATAGGAGAAGGCATCACCATACATACAGTTACTCCATCATCAAGGGTATTTGTTATATTTTTAGGTGGCTGAAGAACCATGCACCGATAGAGAAGTCGCGACGGGTGAAGGTGCGGAACCGCGAGAACTCGTCCCGTTTGGTGATAACCGAGCTAGACGTGCTGGACTCCGGCTACTACCAGTGCATTGCGTCGAATTCAGCTGCTTCTGTGAACACCACCAGTGTTCTTCGAGTGAGTCCTGACTGGAATTGTTGGTAATTATTTACCAGAATTTCATTAAAAAGAGAAAAGTTTTTCGCTGTCATTCCTCCTATTTCTACTTCATATTATCACTATGCCTGGCTGTTATGGCGTTGATTCTGTCATGAATTCTTGATGTTCCGTTGCTGAACACCTTGCTTTTTGCCCATTTCCATGTCTATTTTGCCTACTAGATGTTCTAGAAAATATACTAATGGGGTGTAGTGTTGGACCACCATTGCGCAATATGCTGCTCGTCCTCATTGAGAGGATGACTCACCCGCTGCCTCATTATCCGTTTCCTTTCGCAGCGTCCGATGCTTTTCATTCAGTTTGTCGTCCTCATTCGATTGGGGGCACTGGTCAGTATTGGCCTGCCCCTTTGTCTAGCGAGACTAGGCCCACTCACAGCTCCTAGGGTATCGCGTCCCGTGCAGAACTCGCCGTAACCTGGTGGTGAGATCAAACTGGGCAATTTTTTTGAGCCAGTGGTCTGTGGCGTAGGCCAGGGTAGACTGACTGCTCAGCCTCTAAATGACCGCCAGGCAAGCGACAAAGGTGATTTATCATAGTTGGCGCGCTCCGACCCGCCCTCAGTCTCAGATCAGCAGATAGCACTCTCCCTCAACAAACGTGCCCTTCGATGCTGTTTCTTCCACGTTGTTAGCAGCAGTGCTGCTTTTTTTTTCTCAAAATTCTTGCAGAAGAACCTGTGTGCAGGTTTCAGTTACTGTTCATTTCCTTACAATTTTTTGCTTTATTTCTCATGTACATTTAAAGGACAGGGAACAAAAACAAATCAAGAATAGGCAATAAAGTTGAATACATACGGGTTAGCATTAATCTTACGCAGAGATGAGTCAACCCATCCCTTGACACATTTCTAGATTCACCCAAGTTGGTCGGGACAAATTTCACCTAAGCATTCCATGTTACTTCCTTTGTTACCTTTGTCTTCTGCTTATTCCCCATTGGCTGTTGTCAATAATAGTAACAAACGTTGCTGTCAACTAGAAGATCTGCTGAGTGATTGATTTTTGCGCGTGCATGGAATATTCATTGCACTCCATGCATTCTACTGAGCATCGTTGAGAAGGCAGGCTGTTGCTCGACGGGCTTCCCCCCCCCCCCTCCCCCCGTATGTGTGGTCCTCGTTCCTAGCAAGCTTTCGGGAGTTCAGCAGCACCCACTATCTTTCTTCCAATTTTCCACCGCCAGAGTTCAAGCCAAATGCCATGCGGTCAACAAACACCTTGCTGATTCTTTTATCTCCGCGTCGGGTCTCGTAAACTCCGTCGTTCTCCCGCATTTCTTCGAAAATATCTGTTGTCATGGAATGTGCCCCCATTGAAGTTCGTTTTTCGTGTTTTATGTATTCACATCCTCATAGAACTACTTTCTGGATACTTCGCTGCCTCTTCCGAACACTGTGATGCGTTCGCTGGCGCTTGGTTGGTGGTTTTACGAGCGGTTTCGTCCTGGGTCATCACATCTGGGACTCGTCGCATCGGGCACAGCACCCGGGTTCCGTCGTCGTTTGACTGATCGTTTCTCGAAGCGCCGCTCGTTTCGCACCTCATTGCGTTGTACTCGCTATTTGATATGAATTTCTCTTTCTCAGACTGGGTTCCGAAATGTCCAAAAGGACCAAATTTGGCCTATAAGATTTATTATACTTCGGATCGAATAAAAACCGAATAACTTTGTTACTTTAATTATTAATCCAGGAAACAATTAAACCGTTCGGATGTTCAAAAACGGGAAGACTCTAATGCCCTTCTTGTATGCCCTTCTTGTCTTTTGTCCTGCACTATAACGGCATCTGACGTTGGAACACTCTAATTCTAAATTTATTCGAAATCAAATATTTTGGCCTTCGAATATCGAATATTCCGAATAAATTCAAAACTCGACCCTTCCAACATTAGAGACCAATAGAATGTTGTACGAGCGAATAGCAAAGTTCTAGACCTTTCTTATTTTGTTCAAATTGTTTCCCAAAATGTTTATTGAATTTGCAAAATCATTCGGTTTTTGTACGGTCTCAAGTATAAGACTTATTATGGTTAGAAATCTAGTGCAAACATTGATTCTATCTCCTAAAATCTGTCTAAAACAAAAAAAGGTTACAATTTGGTTAGGGTTAGCTAGCCCAATAGTTCAAAATTGTTTTAGCAATTTTTCTTCAGGTAAAATGTTCATGGCAAAATTTAACTTTTGGTTTTCATGGGCAAATTCAGTCTTTTCAATTCCAGAATCAAACCATGGATGTAGTTGCCCTTTTGTGAATTCATCCGAGGAAACTAGGCGTTCCCTCCCCCCTGATATTTTGTCCACTCAAACTTTCTGCGCTCCAAATTGCATCTGAACGCCGGTACCACTTCGTATATTTTTAATCAACAAAATATTTCCTCCCTTTTTTTCGGATATTTCGTTCCTTGTTTCCCTGAACTTCCATAGCTCGGAAGATGCTTCCAGAATAGCGTTGCAAGTGGTGGAGGAGTACAGCTGTGCCAGGCCGCCCTTTTGTAACCACGCGTTTCCATACCCCCCTCCACACCAAGAAAAACGACCCGCGCGGAGTTTTTCTTTCATTCTGGACCACCAACAGAGGCGTGAAGACAGTCATCGATCAATGACCGGACGGTCGTCGTAGTTCTACGACGTGTTTCCCTCTTCCTGAACGGCTTTCTTCTTCCAGGAGCGAGGAGGCGTTTCTAGTAGTGATTGGATATCACTTAATTAAATCAGTTGATCAGTGATTTGGGATCTGTCCACAATTCGAATATTTTTATTTATTTATTTATTTATTTATTTATTTATGCATTCAAGATGCTCCAGAATCAATAAAAAAATCATGAACTAGAATGCATAATACAAGAAAAAAACACAATTTCCTCCGATCTAACAGCTATATGTCGAGAAGAACAAAACAGCCTAGGTGGTGGTCGACGGTCAACGAATATTCGAGAATCAGGAAGCCTCGGAAAAGTTCTTCTGGAGATATTGCTCTACATATCTTCCATCCATTTTAAAAATCGCAATCATCCCTTGTGCCGAGAGTAGGAGGGATACAAGCAATATTTGATTCCCGATCATTCAAATTTTCGATTCATGTGGAAGCGAATATTCGACCTCACGAATAAAAGAACCCCTACGAAGGACACTTTTGTTTCTGTGAACGTTGTGTGACGATCTGGGATGTGGGATTAGAGCCCTTATGCTTCCAACGATTAACAAATTGGGTTTGCCCTTGGACCTCGTAAGAGATCAATGGCTGGATTTGTAAACATCCCCGGGAAGGTCTTCTTAAAGTGGGGGTGTTCCCCGGGTGGGGACAAGGTAGGTTCGATTAGTTCTGGTTAAAGGTTCAGTGCATAACACTCTTCTTTTCCAGCTGAGAGGAAAGCTTAAAATCCGCACGTGAAGGATCCAAACCCCACCATGACAGAATCCCTTCCATTCTGACCCCTTCGTGCTCCGAATCTGTCCTATTACAGCTCGTGGTCCCATACGTTGAGTAGGTACGGACGTGGCCCTCAGCAGATGGTTGCCTGCTGTTCGCGTCCCTCATCCATCCGCTCATCGTGCCCTCTCGATCTCATCCATCTTCCAACCTACTCCTTGCCTCACACACACAATCCTCATTTGTATGCTATCATGCGCTCGGATTTATGAATTGCTCAGTCTTTCAAATTCAAATTTATTGCCATCGTCGCCCGCTTTTGTGTCGGGGCTTTCGCACACCATTCGGTGCCAGCGACCCTGTGGCCCATCGCTGTCCAGCGCTAGTTTAAACCACGTTTACCCAGTTACACCCGACTGAGAGGTGTTTCACATTTCGATTGGAATCCTTGCGTTTCAGGATGGCAGCTGTATATTTTTCTAACCTGCTATAATCCGAGAACTTTTACGATCGATTTGAATGCTCTCTCTCGCTCCTCTCTTCTTGGGAGGGACCGTATGTAAATCATTCATAGATGGCTCCTCGGCATAGACAGACTCTCATTCTCACATTTGGTGGCCTTCTGTACGCAACCACGCCACAGAGCGCTCCAGGTAGTGCTCTACCACTTTTCTACCATTCTTTGCTATTGTTCGCTGTTTCCTGGATGTCCTGCGGAATAGGAGCAAATCCTGTCGAATTATAATTTGTGGAAATGCTGCAAAATTAAACGTTGCGGGATCAGTGATTCACAGTGCCGATTAACCATTTTTGCAAAGTTGCGTTTTCTTATCTACTCGTCACTTCTTGGCGTCAAATTTTACTGCAATAACTTCAAAAAAAAATAAATTGTCGTGCAAAGTCCACAAATATTAAAAAAAGTGAAGCTGTCACCTTCCGGAATGCTGGGACCCGTCCAAGTACCACTAATTTTGGATTTCTTGTCCACTTGTCTTCTTCTCTTTAGAAGTTGAATGCAGGCCCGATAAGATTGTTTCATTCCTTTCATGTTCAAATAAAAAATTTATTCAAAAGTTGTGCCAAGGGTATTGTTATGTTGTCTCTTAGTACTGAAAAAATTCCTTACGCGATCGAGTGCAGTATCGCCGGTCCAGTGACCACACCTTGACGACAGCTTTCCTCGTCTATGCTTAAATATTGCAAGGAAGTCCTGATTGATTTCTTCGTTATTCGTGTTCCAGAGCGTTTGTGTCAAGTCTTTCTCGAGAATCTGCAAAGCGATTCATGGAAGATTTTGCGGTGTTTTTTCTCTGTTAATACCATTCTATTCGCACTACACTTGTTCGCATGTTGTATGTAGAAATTGCTCCTACCCTCTTCGGAAAAATGACTCCACCATTCCACGGCTTTCTTGGATAATCCGTCTCTTCATCTCCTCACGCTTCTATGTAACTCCGTTCAGTTTTTGCCACAGCCTACATAGTGGGCGATGTCGACGGAAATTTTGACTCGTTTCCAGCTGAACTTCCAGCTATTTATATGGACAGCAAAGGTGCGGACCGATCTCGCTGATCCTTTGGCTTCGATCCCTTTTCTTTCTAAACCATTCCAAAGCCCTTCTATTTCAACTATCTATCTTCTTTTCATTGTGTGACAAACCAATCGGTTAAAACTGCCTAGTGGCTGTAAAGTATGGATCCCTCCATTTTCTGACGTCATTCTTCAGTAATCCACAATATTAAGCGACATTATTTTCACTTCCTTTCTCACACAACAATAGCGCATCATCACCCAAAATGATATCTGAAGTAATTTACTTTGGCTTTTGTTCAGCTTTCATTCTTCATCCTCTGCTTCCTATCTATAGCTTACCTTGAGCCCTGATTTGATGAACCGGAAAAAAGGAGAAAATTGGTATCTACATTCTTCTAGAAACATTTCTGTCCAAGTTTGCACTCCAAGTTTGTCCAGGTTGTCAGTTCTATTAACGGTTTGGGGATCTTCAATTCTACTTGGTCCATCGAAGAACCTCAACTGCTTTTGAATGTGCGAGAAGTACACTCTGCTTACTACTTCCTGGAATCTGGATAATTTCATCCGTCATGTGATTCTGTTATCTGATGAAAACACCAAATTTCTGTGCAAGTTTACATCTACGAAGACGTTCTCTGAGAATTTTTACCTGGGTAATTTGACAGAAGTGAAATTTCGTCTCATAAACCATGCCTAAATCTGGCCTCCAAAAATTATTCCGTTAAAAGAGGCCTTCAAAAATTAGTCTATTAAAAGATTCTGCACAAACATTGCTGCTATGTAAAACACAAAAAAAATTAGGAGTGCACAACTTTTTGTAGCTCCATCTGAATTTATTTGGGAGAATACGTTAGGTTAATTTTCGCAAAATTTGCTGGCAGAATAAACCTTGTAGGCTAAATTTAGTCGTGTTGAGAAAGCCGGTTTCAGCAGGTTTTCGGGTGTGTTAAACTCTTTTCACAGTCGAATATTTTTCTATTAATTAAAAGTAAATGTTTCGCGAGCTGCATTTGGTGTTTACAAGAATTTTTTTGTCCTATCCTGAATGCTTTAGGTGAACAATGTGCCTGACTCCACTTTGAAAACGCGAAAGGGAGGCGGACCGCATACTTTGGACGACTACGAAGATTACGAGGTCAGTAGCTATCTTATTCAGATCTTTCGTGCAGCCTCCTAATTAGCAATTACAGCTGATGGATAGGGGACGCTTGCCGGACGAGGAGGAGGCGGACCTCATGCGCGTCCCGGACAACGCTGCTGGGCCAGGATTCGTGCCTTCTGGGTCGACGGATAGGTGGTTGGATGGCACGAAGGTAGGCGACAGGCTGACGACAGATGAGCACAGATGATCGGCATTCATTTTAGTACCGTGTTGGCGACTGTATACCGTATCGTGGAGAAGCATGTCGGCAATTCCTCAGCGGTCGGAGTGTCATGATGACCAGTGAGAGCCGGGAGGACATGTACGATATAGGTGCGCATTCCTGGATTCGGTTATTATTCGGTGATCCCAGGATAATTTTCTAATGAAGCCGTTTCAGATAGGAATCTTCGAGCTGCGATGATGTTCATCAACAGCGCGCCGACGATCTCTCAACAGTGCCGACAGATCTCCACCAATGTCGCCTGCTTCCACATGTACAAAGTCTGCGATCCGAGATCTGACGGGAAGAGAGTGCTGTCCATCTGTAAGAAGGACTGCGAGCAAATAGAGGTGAGCATAGCTAGGAATCCGAGGTCTCATCTGTGTTAATTTGATACACTCAGCGGTGCAACAAGAACGGAAACTTGAACAAAAAAAAAACGAAATAAACAGAACTTTCACTTTCACTCGCGATTCCTTAATACGTAGTCCAATTCATGATGCAAATAACAGCATTGTTTGAGGTCTTGACAATGATTTTTTAACCTGTTATTACTCCATTACACCTGACTTCTGCCACAGCTTCCGATTAACTAAACTTGGTCCAATTTATTAGTTCATTTATTTATTAAGTACATCACGAGGGTGTGCCATTGCTATTATATATCGATATAAAACCTATAGCCTGAACGATAAGGCGGCAAAACTGTAGAACTTGAGACCTAACAAAGAAAATAAACTGTCAGAAGAAAATGTCAAAATGTTTAATCAAGATGTCAGAAAATCATCCACAAATCAAACTTTTCATGAAATGAAGCATCTTCTAATCAGGGACAGTTTACTTTCATAAAAAGCCAGTCTATGGAATTCCCAGGAGTTTCCGTGAATCCAATAAAGTTTTATGATCCACCCCCTTTTGATCCCACTGTTCTTGGAGAGCCAATTTTTGATCTGCTTGGCTAACCTTTTCCTCGCCAATGTTGTGCGCCATCTCATTGATCGTCACGAATTTTTGTGACCTGTCACGTTTTCATCATTCCTTTTTTTTCTCAAAGATATGTTTCAGCCAGCAGAGGTATTGCTTGTTGTGGTGTCTGAATTATGAACAACTTGCACAGAAATCTTCTTGAAAAATTCCGGAAAAATGTTGTAAAACTATTGAATGAAGTGTACTTTTTCGCCGAGGGCTTCTAGATCGTTCGCTCGCATATCTTTTTCTTCTCTCGTAATGGTCAGGGTCAAGCGTGGGCGTTGGTAAAAAATGGACCCCGAGGCGACCCCTCTCGTAGACTCGGAAAATGCGACCCCTCCCCAGTATTTTAATTTTTCAAAATTTTTTAGTTATTATATATTATGAATATATAATAATATAATTATAAATTATTATATATCAGCAATTTTTAAAGTACGTAGAAAATACTTTTTTCGGATTAAACTAATTTTTAAAATCAATTTTTCAACTTTGAGTTTCAAATTTTATCAATTAACCTCAACAGTAGTTGAGGCAGTAGGAGTAGGTAATCCAGTAGGTAGTGCAGTTGTCAAACATGTGTCTTTCGCACACTCTACAAACTTTTTGTAAGCAGTTGGAGTGACAGAGAAGTCGTGCTCGTGCTCAAACAGGTCCAGGGTTCGATCCCCGCCCGAGCCTAATTTTTGCAAAATGCAAAAATGGATGTGGGGGGGGGCTTAGACGTTAAATATCCATGTGCTCGAACAAAATCGAATCATCGCAATCATTTTTGAGCGGTGAAATCAGTGCGTGATTGGCTTTGTTCGACTCAGAGTTAGAATCATACACATGTAAATGTATGGTTATTTGTCACGAATTTAAAAAGGGTTGACATGTAACCTGGGGAAATGGCTCAACTCGTTCTGATATCAGGAAGATTTGCGCTTTCTGGTGCAGTGCTTTTCTTTCTGAAAAACCTGATCTATTTGGGTTAAATTAGGGTGTCAAATCGTTGGTAAAAAGATGGGAAATTTGCCATTTTTACCAACGGTTTACCATCAGTTTACCAACGGAATAACACCCGAACCAGGTAAGCTAGAGAGCTGATATTTCGCAGGTACATAGAGCTTGACCTCCTCTTTAAGAATAATATTCAAAGGTTTGTCAGCTTCAACATATTAGTAGAGAAAAAAGTCTTTGAAGGATGACCTAGTTTTTGGCAAGTTCGGGAGAGTGCTATTATTATAAGGTGAATAACTTCGTAGTTATTTTGTAAGATGGAACAGCTCCTATACATTACAATAGAGGAAGATTTGCTCTTTCATATGCGCTAGGTCCCTTTTTAGGTGAACTTATTGTGTGTTATTGTGTGGTGTGTTATTTTGGCAGTTATTCAGTGGCAATAAACCTGAAATTTAGCAAAATTCATGGTCATGTCACATGTAGTCTTATCGCCTTAAAAATGGTGTCAGCGAATGAGAAGAAGTGGGATATTGCATAAAGATAAGGTTTTACTCCGAAAAAGCGCCTACACAGTATTGGGACACTATGTGCTGTCCGAAGGTGGTAGGACACCATCTATGAAATTGCATTTTGAGCTGCACCATTATTGGGCCCCAGCATTGGATTTACAGCCAAATAAAACGTCAAAGCTTAAGGAAAATAGCTCACTAAAGATTTTACTCTTGTTATGCTTCTTATTTAAAAAAAAAACAGAGTATGCTGGAGTGTTTGCAAAAGCACCGCTCCCGGGAGGAATCGAACAAGGGTTTTGTTTGTGGAAAACAAAGCCTTTACCACTGAACCGACACTACTCAGGACGTTGGTGATTCAACACTAAGTAGTACATTTATGTTAACAATAATAATGTCAATGTTATGGAAACTATAGCTAACTACAGGAAAATTAAAAATTAAATTGTACTTCCCTACCTTGCTGCCATCATACCACCTGAGAGTGCATGAGGAGGCGACCCCTCTGGCACTCCACGAGGCGACCCCCCTTGATAAACTACCATTGTACGCTTGACCCTGACTCCAATTCAATTGCACTGTTTATTTTGAAGTACACACAGCACTTGCGTCGAAACTCTGGGATGGATAGCTGAGCATCCACACCGGGGATGCGCCACAACGATTTCAAGAAATTGCTTTCGTTAATTCGTTAATCCGTTAAGGTACAAGGTATTTGGCCGTTAAGCCCGTTAAGCGTTAGTGCATAAATTCGCTAAGTGAATAACACATACAGTAATTCTCGAAAAGATAGACGGATTGCGCGTGCGGTTTCTTAGCGTCGCGACTACAGAATCGCGGCGGGACCTACTCGACCCTCTCACCTATGGCATGCTCTAACCGCATCCCTCGTTCAGGTCCCGCCGCGATTCTGCAGCCACGGAATCCGTCTATATTTCTGAGAAGGACTGTAACCCTCATCATCACTTGGTAATAGACTGCCACACGTTCGAACTTTGTCATTTAGAATTTCGTTATTTTATATTTATTTATTTATCACGCGCTTAGGCATGCATCATTTCTAATATGAACACAAAAATATTGAATAAAAATAAATCATACTGTTGGCATCGATGGCGGTGGCCTTTCCGCGGCCTTGAAAAGCACGCGCCGCGTCTGCGCCGCCCGAGCAGGAGTCCTCTTTGGGACGACGAACTATGGAGTTTTCTTGATATTTACTTAGTTTTCTTATTAGTTGACATCAAATGTGATGAACAACTAACAAGAAAACCCCTGCGGCGACGACTCCATCGTGAGCGAAGCGGTCGCGTCGCGTGCTTTTCGAGGCCGCGGAAAGGCCACTGCCATCGACGCCCACTTTAGAGCAAACTCTAATGGTTGACGCCCGCCGCACATGCGCAAAAGCGTTGTACCACGCGAGACGTGGAACTCTGACAGTCTGCGCATCTAACCATATCTGCATTCTCATTGTTGCCCGTGTCTGATTCTTGTTCTAACCTTTTCGAGCAGATGGTGCGCGGAGGTCTTGGCAATTGGAATTCCTAGTATTATCAACATATTTTTTATTTAATAGCAAAAATAATATTCAATTAAATAAGAATAATAATCAACACTTGGCTGATCGGTCCCTTGGCCTCCATGAAAAGAAAAGTAACTAGCTTTTCCCGCCAAGTTTCAAACGTGGTTTAAATTCCAGGAGGAAGGTATTAAGCTAATTCAGACTATGTGCTCTTGACTAGAAGAGAAACGTTTTGTTTAGGTGTTCTGGGCTGTATTGGCCGGTGACGTCTTTCACCATGAAACCTTACCCGTTATCATAGGTGGAATACCCTGAGTATCGTACTCCACCTACCATCACTTTTTGCCAAGGTAAGGGGGACCATCACTTGGGGGAGGGAGNATTTGTCACGAATTTAAAAAGGGTTGACATGTAACCTGGGGAAATGGCTTAACTCGTTCTGATATCAGGAAGATTTGCGCTTTCTGGTGCAGTGCTTTTCTTTTTGAAAAACCTGATCTATTTGGGTTAAATTAGGGTGTCAAATCGTTGGTAAAAAGATGGGAAATTTGCCATTTTTACCAACGGTTTACCATCAGTTTACCAACGGAATAACACCCGAACCAGGTAAGCTAGAGAGCTGAAATTTCGCAGGTACATAGAGCTTGACCTCCTCTTTAAGAATAATATTCAATTTTTAGGTGAACTTGTTATTTTGGCAGTTATTCAGTGGCAATAAACCTGGAATTTAGCAAAATTCATGGTCATGTCACATGTAGTCTTATCGCCTTAAAAATGGTGTCAGCGAATGAGAAGAAGTGGGATATTGCATAAAGATAAGGTTTTACTCCGAAAAAGCGCCTACACAGTATTGGGACACTATGTGCTGTCCGAAGGTGGTAGGACACCATCTATGAAATTGCATTTTGAGCTGCACCATTATTGGGCCCCAGCATTGGATTTACAGCCAAATAAAACGTCAATGCTTAAGGAAAATAGCTCACTAAAGATTTTACTCTTGTTATGCTTCTTATTAAAAAAAAACAGAGCATGCTGGAGTGTTTGCAAAAGCACCGCTCCCGGGAGGAATCGAACAAGGGTTTTGTTTGTGGAAAACAAAGCCTTTACCACTGAACCGACACTACTCAGGACGTTGGTGATTCAACACTAAGTAGTACATTTATGTTAACAATAATAATGTCAATGTTATGGAAACTATAGCTAACTACAGGAAAATTAAAAATTAAATTGTACTTCCCTACCTTGCTGCCATCATACCACCTGAGAGTGCATGAGGAGGCGACCCCTCTGGCACTCCACGAGGCGACCCCCCTTGATAAACTACCATTGTACGCTTGACCCTGGTAATGGTCCAACATGCCGTATCTAGCACTTTTTTTGAGTGGAGGTCATACTTTTGTGAAAAGTTATGAAGCTACGTTGTGCCTGTGAAAATCTCTTCATTTGTTAAATTTTTAGCACATAGGTTTATCTCCGTCGTTGCAAATGAATGAGGACCGAAAAAGAGGCAATTAGTCGCTGAAAGCTTTCTTCCAAAGTGTCTCTGTCGCACTGTGTAGATAACCTATTCCATTGACAATGTACTTAATCCAGGGAGATGAAGGAGGTGATATATGTGATGATCTGATGCTCTGTTTTGTTGGCGCACCTTGCTGATGTGCAAATAAATAAACAAATAAATACATGTACAATGATAAAGGATAATCTTGAGTAGGAATATATATTCATTAAGATTGTCTTTGTCAGAATGTTATAGCCTCCTACAAGTTCAGTTATCACACTACAATATGTTTGTCCATTGCTGTACATATAGGACCTCTAGTTCAGATGAAATGCAGCTTTGAACCTCTTTAATCTTTATCAGAATCCAAAGCTGGTTGCCCTTTCAACTAAATTTAAATAAAATTCCTACTCAGGATTATCCTTTGTAATTGTACCTGTATTACCTCCATTTATCCCCCAGGATTCAATACATTGTCAATGCAATAATCCGCTTTCACAGTGTTTACTATCAATTTCAATCCAATTCAAACTCGCTGATTTGCTAGGAGAGGGAGGGGGGTGAAGTAAATGCAGTTGGACCTCCAGCGATCGTCTTATTTTTGTTTCGATCCCATAAGGGATTAAGACCACCGAGGCCATCGGATCCTTAGCTTCCTTCAAATGGAGAATGGCAAAAATTTTACGCAGGTCATATAGGTTTCCTTAGTTTTTTGCTCAGGGTCTGTTCTACTCGTTATTTCGTTTTGTTTTGTTTTTTCACGATTGTCTTATACGTCGTGTTCGAATAAATAAATAGATATATAAATAAATAAATAAATATATAAATAAATAAAAAATCAATTACGATTTACAGTTGATCAACTTTTTTCATAATCAATTGACAACATCATTTTGTTCCTATTACCTCGGAGTGTAATATTTTCTAGAGACTACCTCAAGGTCGTAATGAATATTTTTCTCTAGTTCTTTAGAATTTGACATCCTTGTTTCCAGAGTCGACTGTGTCCTTCGGAGTTGGCTTTGGCTGCACAGCACGAACTTGTTGGCGACGGTCCAAAAGCCCTATTCCCGAAGTGTTCGTCCCTCTCTTCTCCTTCCAACAACTGTGTCGGCGTGTTGGACTCCCCCACTGCTATGGTATGTTCTGAAGTTCATATTTCCTACCTTTTGGACGTATCTTTCACCTCTGTGTTGTTTGCCAATTTTTTTCGATTCTTCTGATTTCTTCATTTTGTTCCTCACTATTCATAAATGAACGTTGTAAGTTCTCCAGATGCCAGTCGAGACTGACATACCTCGCAACCACCTCACCCACTTCTGCTATGTGGACAGTGGAAAGCACTACGAAGGCACGGCATCCACAACGGTGACGGGAAAGTCATGTATGAACTGGAGCGACGCACCGTCAAGGTTCTTACTTTCAACTGTTCTATAAAATTCGTCCGAGCTCTCTCCGAATAATGTCGGACCTTCTAGGGAGTACAACGTCAACAGATATCCAGAATTGCGGTATGGCAAAAATTATTGCCGGAATCCGGGTGGCAAGAAGACGAAGCCTTGGTGCTACTCACAGCCGATGGCTCAGGAGGAATACTGCGATGTGAGGCTTCAACCAGTAAATTTAGATAGTCACCCACTCAATAAACGACACCTTAGGTCATTTCAAGCCTTTTAGGCTCGTAAAGGTATAGACTACAATCATTATTATACTTTTTTCGATAGGTCTGGTAGATCTTAGGAAAGATTAGCACATTTTCGACATATATAACAAATTATATTCAAAACTGTAGGATTTTTACTTTGCCCGTACTGTTCTGAACCGTTACTTTCCTGGATCGTGCTTCACAGCCGGGTATGTACGGAAGTAAAGTTTCAAGTCCCGTTAAACGTAGAACGTACATGTGAGAGTGGGCGTAAAGTGGAAAGTGTAAGCCAGAAAATGGAGGTTTCAGCAGTGCTGTTCTGTTCATAGTTCTGCAGAAAAATTATTGCATCGCTACTAGCCAAAGATGATTGACGAAGATGATTTCCACACTCTTATTCCTCATCTCGCCTGTCTTTCTTTGTCACGGCTCTCTTTTGTGAGGATTAGCGGCACCATCTGGATTTTTCTGGGCATATGCGCAAAATGTAGAAAATTTTATTTTCCTGAACGGTTATCGTTCCAAGTAAACATTCCTGTGGCGGAATTCATGAATCCAAGTAAACATTCCTATCGCGGAATTCATGAAAGTCCCGGAATGTTCCAAGCTTCCCGTTCATCCTGAGAGGAGTTAGTCGGCCAGAATGTTCTACATCCTACTAGCTACTTTCCACATTACGTTCTCCTTTTGACTTTGGCTTGGCGCTCGGACAAGGCTATGCATTCTTGGATGGGCTACTCGTTCACTTTAGAAGACCGGGCAGCTTACAACCTTCCCGTGAACGGTCATGAATTCCGCCACTGGTCATCTTCAGCCAATGATTTCCGAGTAATCATTCACTATTAGAAATTCATTTTTGTCACTAACGCAATGAGTGGTCGCATCACAAAAAAACTCACATCGACTGGAACAAACTCCCAAAGTCAAGCCTCACAGGGTGGGTATGAAGCGTCCTCTCTAACTTTGTGCCTAGTGAAAGGTGAGATATCTTGTTGAGATGATGTGATATCACCCTAGCAGGAATCCGCTGCACTTTATACTGTCTACAGAGATGTACACTCTCTATTGGTCCTTTTTATTGAACAATATCAATATTTTCTTCGAGGGATGCCATTCTTCGTTTCTGAGGAATAGATAACATTTTCATTTTCCTTGTTGCCTGATGTGCTACGGTTGCTATGGATTTTTAAGGCTGCTTAGTGAATGAATGGTCATTGCGCTTGAGGCGACGGTTTATTTATTTATTTATTTATTTATTTATTGCATGAAACATGCGCCAAAGGAAACAACCAACAAGCCTTTCTACTAATTTAAACAAATACAGTAGAAAGATGTTGATAGAAAAACAAAAACAAAATTTAACGTTAACCATAAACATACAAACCAACCAACATGACGGATATGGATGGAGATACGAGCTGTAAAGTCCGGATAAAAATGGCTGAAGATAATAAGCCAAACTACGCCCCTGTTCCAGAATCAGAGTTTTTTTATAAGGAAAAAATAGCTATGATGCGGCTATACGAGGTTTTTTACGTCTTGTTTCCAGATTCCGCAATGTTCAAGAGACCTATTTCCACATCTGAGTGAAGGAAATGGTAAAACGGAGAATGATAATGTGAGTAATAAGTACGATACTTTCGAAGGAACTGGACGTTTCGAGGTTCCTCAAGCATCTTTAGCATATGTTCTGGATTTCAGGCTGGATTAGGCGAGTCAATGACTTCGCTGTGGGAAAATCTGGCACCTCACTGGCAGCTGGGCGTTGTCTGTGGCGGCGTTCTCACGACGCTGCTCCTCCTTCTACTGCTCTGCTGCGTGTGCTGTTGCAGAACGCGGAAAAAGGCCTCGAAAGGTCGAGCTGGAGCATCTGCGGCTCATTCTCTGCTACCCGCGACCAACCCACCATCGGTCGTTAACAGGTAACCTACGGTTCTATGGTGGAATTCGTGGATCTCACTGGGAAGTTGTGTTCAACGCGGAAATCCTGGGCAGGGATGCATCACTGAAATTACCCAGGGGAAACGTGTTGACGCTTGTGTTAAAGGTGGGTAAATCTGTGTGGTGTCAACACGTTTACCTTGGGTAATCTCAATGGCGCATGCGGGCTCTGAGCTTGCGAATTTCCCAAAAAAAGTTGCGCGAATTGCATCCGAGTTGTTGCTAGCAGAGGGAATTGCTGGAAAAAGTAGCGGTAATACATTATTCATTGCCCAAGAAAGAGTTTTCCGTACAACCAGGAAGGATACAACTTTTCACGGATTTTCATGAATTCCTACACCGGATAGTATTGTGATGCAGCCTCAGATCGATGATTTAGCGCGACAAACTCTGCTTACTACCAACGGAAATTGAACGGCACCTCTACTCCTATCATTGCTCGCACGGGGATCGGCAGCGGTCCCATGGAAATGGCATCACTCCTACCCAGTCATGCTGTGCCACCGCCTTACAGTGATGGATTCCCCGTACCAGCCGAAGAACCTTACCATATCCTGGAAATCCCTGCGAACCAGGTATTATTGAAGCGAAGCGGTCACTAGGATTGAGTGTTAATTAGGCAGATTTAAGATCAAACTCGGAGACCTCCTTGGCGAGGGTCAGTTTGGCGTCGTGTACAAAGGATTCTGGACCGGTGGACTGATCAGTGGTGATCCGCTGCAGGTCTGTCTTTCACCCACACCCTCATTTTTCATCTTTTTTCTTTGATTGTTTGATGGTTTCGTTCTATAGGTAGCCATAAAATCCGTGAGACCAGACGCCACCAATGCGGACCGAGCCAGCCTTGAAGAAGAAGTGAGAACGGTTGCATCGTTCGACCATCCACATGTTGTCAGACTACTAGGTGTGTTCTTTCCTACGCGAGAGCCTTCGCCTTCACTATGAACCTGGGTTTTTAGGTGTCTCCTACCTCAGTGGACGCTTGTCAGCAGTTTTCGAATACATGGTGAATGGTGATCTTCATGAGTTCTTGCGAATTCGTGCTCCATCACATCCAGACCATAATCCAGCCGATGACAGCGCTGACTTCATGAGCATAGCAACTCAGGTATTAAGGAAAATTCTATTTGTCTTTTGTACAAGAGAAAACTACCCAATTTACTATATTTTCTTGAAGTTGAGCCATTTGTAATACAAAAATCCCTGCTTGGTGACAGTTAGATTGAGCCGCATTGATGTACGCAGCTAGTGCTGCTGTGAAATGCTGCTTTCAACCTCTAGGGATTTTTAAGGATTTTAAACGAGTTTCGCTACTGATATGGACCGTCCAAAGGGTAATGATTAATGGGATAAAGGTCATGGAGTGAGCCGCGGTCGTTTTCAATCAATATCATGCATGCTTGATAGTGCGCAACCGCAGCGCGCGCCTACCTTCAATCTTATACCACCAATGACGGACGCAGAAAGTGGGCGGGAGGGGGGGGGTGAGAAAAAATTGGGATCTTCGCCGTTTTGGGGACTCAGATGGAAAATGAAATAATTGATTATGATTCTGATTATAATACTAAATAATTAATAAATTTTTTTCAAAAAAAGTCCTATATAATATAATAAAAATTATAATAATAACAAACAATTAGAAGTATACTGATGCAGAGTTTTCATTTATTTTGTAAAGTAATTCCAAGAATTCCGAGACTCATTCTAGGGGGGGGGGGGCGCCCTGCGTCCGACACCAAGACGCACCAATATCTTTTCTGTATGTCCTGAAAATCCTTCCTCGTTCCTTTTTTCCCTCGAACCAATAGATCCATCAATTCCTCATTCCTGGATGCGAAGATTATTTAAAGAGAAGAATGGTACTTTCACCAGGGTGACCTAACTGCCCACAGAGCGTTTGGTTATGGCAAAAAAAACGACATGAATTCTGTTTGAAGGTGTGCTCATCACACGATTGCTACCGTATTTACCAGAAGCGTTCAAATTGCTGTTTACTGGCCAACTTCCTATTTTCATTCACAACATGATGTCTTAATTCTAAAATTCTGCAAAAGTATTAGAAAGAAATGTGAGCTTCGAAAAAGCCTAACATCCTCAGATCGCCTACGGAATGGAGTACCTAGCATCCATGTCATTCGTCCACCGCGATCTCGCTTCAAGAAATTGCCTGGTCGGGGACCAACGTATAATCAAGATCGCTGACTTCGGACTGATGCGGGCGTGCTACGACGGAGACTACTACAAGGTGAGAACCAGAGCTAATCTGACCACGATCACGAAGTTGTCATTGCGTCATGTATTACTTTCAGATGGTGCATCGTTCGTGGATGCCGGTGCGTTGGATGGCGAAGGAGGCACTCGAGCAAGGTCGATTCAGCGAGGCGTCGGATGTGTGGTCGTTCGGCGTCACACTGTGGGAGATCTGGAGCTACGGACGTCAACCCTATGGTTCGGCGTCAAACCAGACCGTCATTGAACTCATCGCCAACAGACATCTTCTGGAGTGTCCACCGAACTGCCCTACTAACATCTATGGGTAATTTATGTTTATTTACTCAGTTATTTGTTGGTTCCCAAGAAAAGGTTAACAAAGTCCAAGCGTAGACACCGCAACTCAAGATGCGATATACAGTCCTTGTCGAAAAGATGGAGGGATTGCGCGTGCGGTTTGATAGCGTCGCGGCTGCAGAATCGCGGCGGGACCTACTCGACCCTCTCACTTGGAGCATGCTCTCTCAGCATTTTTCGTCCTCGTCCCGCCGCGATTCTGCAGCTATGGGGTCCGCCTATCTTTTCGACAAGGACTGTACATTCTTCAAAGGCAGCACCCGCGGAAATCCTTGTGTTGAAGATTTCCCCGGATTTAGGGGTTTTCGGGGACGGTAAACGGGTAAAATGGAGGTGGGGGTGGGGCACTTGGTATTAGTCGATAATATGACCTGTCCTACACGTTTTGACGTGTTTGCATTTCAGGTAACTATTGTACGTTAGGACAGCTAACAAGCCAAAGCGTTCTAAACGTATCAGCTAACAAGTCGGAACGTGTAGGACAGGTCATATTATCGACTTTTGTTAGGTGCCCCCCCCCCCAACTCCATTTTACCCGGTCGTTTTCTCATTCTGTCGTTTTTTTTTGTTTTTTTTTTTAAATTGAATTTTACTATAACACACCATCGTTTACTTCTTGCCCCTGTACCCGCCTAAACTTGCCGTTTCAGAGGTCGGCAACAGTTTAAAAATTACTGTTCTTCTGGTTTCATATCGAAAATGGTGAACTAATTGGTACGATCGTAAGGTAATGCGAATGTTCGGACTTTCGATGGTCTTTCCTTCAGGTATTCATTCGATCCACTTATTTTTTTCGCCGATAATTCTTATTANCGTCCCGCCACGAAACCCTGTGAGTGGTACGCGTTGCACGCGTCCGCTGCGCCAGACTACCCGCGGCGATAGCGTTAACTGGCGCGTCGGGCCGTTGAAAGGCCGGCGTGGCAGCGAAAGCGATTCTTGTTTCCCTGCAGGTAGGCCATCATTCATTCACCCACCCCTCAGCTCCAAGTCGAGGATTTCGGCTGGTGCTGCCTTTAATCAAATGCAATAAAATTTAGCACCTTCTTAAACATAGTGGATTGCTGCCAGGAATCTCGTGACCAGGGCAAGCTATCATTATGAATTAGGAAATTTTTAGAAGCACAAGATTTTCTCTTTTAATTCCAATGCCTAGACTGATAGATGGAGAGCGGCACACGAGTTTTAAGGGATTTTCGAGAAACTGATGACTAATTGGTCCAGGTTCAAACGCAAACTGTTCCATTCTTTTAGGTTAATGATCGAATGCTGGAATGCGAATCCCGAGCGTCGTCCTTCGTTCTCGGAGATTCACAGTCGTCTGCAGTCTTGGTCAGTCGTCAGCCCAGCTCACTCGATCCTGCAGCACAATCAGCGGACGAGCGCTAGCTCTCAAAGTGGTAAGATTTGAGTCTCTTCCACTTCCCAGGGGTTGATAGCTAGTAATACTAAGCCAATGTATCCCATCCGTGCACTACAAACTACTGTTCAGGATCGTCCGGCGCAGGAGGCAGAGGTCAGACGAATCGGGTGTCGTCGCTGACCAGAACCGCCCCGTACCAGCAGCAGGCAGTACGGCAGCGAAGGGCGGAGGACGCGAGTCCGCTGATGAGGAAGGACGCCAACTACGCGTACTCCGACGACGGCGACTCTGACTAGTCTTTGGTGCAGAAATTGTTTGTGTCTTTAACTGTTGTGCGAGTGGAGACAACTGCTGACCGAGCGCTGTTCCCCCCCTGAAATCCGCTACAAACTCGGTCGTCCGTTGTCTGCTCTCCCCCGTGCGGGCAATCTCATTCATTGAATTCGATACTACAGGGTTTCCCTTGCATTGACCTCTCTCTCACCACTTGTACATTGTTGTTCTGTTGACTTGTTTTTTTATTGTTTTAGTCCTTGAAAGAGCTTTTCCATTTGTATTTTTGTCCTAGACGGTTGTAATCCACATAGGCGATCGCTCCTCCTGGGCATGCGGCCACGAGCGTAATGTGTTTTCATAATAATGTAAAGTGAGATATCGATTCAGTACTATGTTGACTCAATTCTACTATGTTTCTTTCACTAGGAGTTCATTTTGAATCTGAGGCTGCTATATCATGATGCAGGGTTAACTTGATGAGCTATGTTCATATTTTGGCAATTTCTGTATTTCACTGTGATCTGTCGCTTTTCAAGTGGAGTTCTACTTTATAAGCAATGAAATGGTAACTAATGCTGTGCTGATCATGTTGTTTGTATTAGGAGGGCTTCAAAGGGGTTACAGTACGGGTTTATCATGATGGAGGTATCAGCGGATTATGTGCTTGGTACCCAAGCTGGTTCCAACATCGTCAGAAGGTACGAAAGTAATAAGAACGCCATTTTGATGGGGATCCCGAAAAACCTCGAAGGATCAAAGGCAGCACCCGCGGAAATCCTCGATTCGGAGCTGATGTGCGTGTGGTGAAGTACAGACTCAGCACATCATAAATGTGAAATGAACACAAACAGTAATGGCTTACCTGCAGAGAAAATCGAACTGATGTCGTGAACCCACCTGGCCGTGTTCACGCTGGTACGAGTTTTCCCTGGCTCGAAGCGCCAGCTAGAGCTATTGCGGCGCATGGCGTAGAGCAGTATATGTAGTGTAGTGTGTGAAATATACAACATCAGCAGGATTTCGTGTCGTTAAGCGCGCATACCTTCAGCGGAAAACTCGTCCGCGCTGTGAACGCATGGAAAACAGCGCCCGTCTTCCAGCGTGTTTCACGCTGTTTCATAATTGCCTATGAGTTCATCTTCTCTGATAACCTCAAAATTCAGCGAAATCTCAAACATGAAAATTTCCGCGGGTGCTGCCTTTAAAAGCAGTGTGTCAGCTCAGGGACAGTGCTCCAAAATCCCACATCATTCACACATACAATATATATATATATATTTCGTATATGTATTTGGACCGCAGAGAACAAATTCTTTAAATTTTGAAATAAAAAACTTCTCTTTCCAAAACTAATCAGGTGAGAACGCCAAAGCGCAAATAAGAATTTTTCACTTTGCTCCGGAATTTGAGAGGAGCTTACATATGTTGCCGTGGAAGTCCTTGAAAAGGACCCTTCGTATATTTACTCAGTGGATCGGATAAGAAGGCTCCTTTTGAGCTTTTTTATGTTACGGACGAGAGTCTTGTGCGGAGTTTCACTTTGCGGAATACTGTATTGAGCCTAGCTTTTTCAAAGCGATTCTGTAAATATTAATTAACAACAATTCTGTTTTGAATCAACATGCCTAGTTTATTCTTTTGTTTTCACAACAGGAGAGTAATCAGTGGTAAAAAGTAGAAAAAACAGTGCCATAAACAAAGCTGTAAGCACTAGTTACGCAAAGCGTGGGCTCACTTCGGAGCAATAATTCGGGAGGAGCCCTTTAGTAATTTATGCATCGATACACATAACCTAATTAAGAAATCATACTTATTTCATGTGTAGAAGGTAGGTGAGTTTTATTAAACGTGTGGTATACCTGTACGCCGGGATGTGATTATGTGTTACTCTTCCCCAACAACATGGACGTCCAGGATCCGGTATAGTCGGAGAAACGCACTCTAGCGGATAGTTAGTGTGGTTTCGAGAATTTGCTATCTAATAGAAGTATATCCGTGGATATGTGAATCCACAGAATATCGTTATGCGGAT
This sequence comes from Ancylostoma ceylanicum, assembly GCA_000688135.1. NCBI lineage: Eukaryota > Metazoa > Nematoda > Chromadorea > Rhabditida > Ancylostomatidae > Ancylostoma > Ancylostoma ceylanicum. Next base: position 41,868 of record JARK01000461.1, read on the forward strand.
GAATTTCATCTGATAACCATCCATGATCTACCCATCTTCACTTCGCTTGTCTCTCGCTAAGCACAGGCACCAACAAATGAACACGCAGATACCCTAGTTATACTTAGCAAAGTAAAGTAAAGTAGGTGAAGACCGGTAGGAACGAATCTATGCCCACTGTTTAGTATATTGAACGGGCCAGGCTGAGGTTTGTTGCTTCGAACTACTTATCTAGGCTAAGATTCATCAAAATTTAAACACAAAAGCCAACGATGGTTACCGTTATTGGTTCCTCTACAGACTACATACGTAATGTTAGAAGACGCAAGACTTGAAAGGTGGCTTGCTAGCATTGCTTTGCCTAGTTATACGTCCACGAGTTCTAGTTTTGAGCCGAACTAATTGAGATTACCCAGGGTAAGACTTTCGCGCCCGCGTCAATGTGGGACAAATTTGCTAACCAGGGGTGTGTAGAATTTTCCGTTTTCCGTTTTACGCTTTCCGTCCTACGGCCATCTTTAACCTCCTTTTTTACGTTTAACGTTTCCGGAATTTATCCAGGAGGACGGAAAAATACGAGATTTTAAAGAAGGAGATATGCACCCCTAACCCTTCGAAATAACTGCGGAATGCAAACAAGTCGCTTCCAGTGTAAAAAAAATAGTCGCGAAATGTTCTTTTTCTCCAGCGACATCTCCTGACTACAAATATTTCTTTTCTACTGGTGGAATATTTATCAGTGTTCTCCCAATTAATAAGAAACTTCGAAGAACTTCGAGCTACATAGTTAGCCTTCCTGGAAAGTCCTGCCCATTCACAGTGGAATCTTTTGATTAACACAGGTTTCTTCACTGAATTCTAATCTTAGTAACCAAAGTACTCTTTGTGAGTATCGATAGAATTCGGGCCATCCACAGTTTCCCTTTTTGATTCCCTTCCAATAAAACTAAAGCTGCTACAATGTATCGGAGAACGTCACAGTTATGACTTGACGGTTGGAAGAGAAACATGCATGGACCATTCTCGCACCGGACATGTACTCACATAGATCGTACCCTTCGTTCATGTTTCGCCGCTCTACTCGGCTCCGACAGTTATTTCGACGGAGACCGGATAATGGCGTTTTCAGTTGCTCATTAATTCCGTGAGCAGTACAGGTGCAGAAAAAAAAACCAGATTCGAGAGCCTTCTCATGGAGCAGGTGTCATGGCGGTGGGGTGGGGAAACAATCGTGCACAGCTTTCATTTCAATCAAAAAATAAATTTTTCATGACTCTGGGAAAAAGCAGCTGTAAATAACCAGATTCCACAAGGTTGGCCAAACGGAGGAGTTCATTTTTGCACGAGGTCCCCATTTTACTGGAACAGTTCAAAATAACTCCTCTGCAGCAGCTCCCTACTGTTCTTAGGTATTTACAGAGGCGTTGCTCAGATTGAAGCTTTGAACTTTACTATCATGATTGTTCGATTAAGCATTCGTGGCTTACTCATGACTGCCAATTAGAAGTGCCTCTTCTATAATGTCCTAATAGGGGAAGCTATTAGCAGATCTTCACCTTTAATGTTTCACCCGGCTAATTCAATGTGGAGACGTTAATTCAGGAAGTCACATGATGATCGCTGGCGGTGTCTACAGCAAGTTGTGATTGCTTCTGTTAGGTTGGTGCGTTATCAATTGCCGAAACGGACACACCAATTCAAAATGTTGAGGCTCAGCTCAAACACAACTTTATTAGTCGAAATAAAATCCTTCAGATTCAATACATTTCTGCCAACGATTCTGCAAAGAGTTTATGCCTTCACAATAGAAACTGAGATCAAGAGAATTAAGAAATTTTGGAAAGCGATTTTGACACGCTCCACATCAGGGATCACCTGCTATCGCAGGTTTGCATCGAGAGCTCGGAAAAAGTGGTAATGGTAGGGGAGAAGTCTGGGGAATAAGGAGGATGGGGAGAACCTCGATGCCTGACTGCGTCAGTTTTTGCCAGGTGAGTTCTGAAGAGTGAGGTTTAGCGTTGTCCTGAAGTAGGACAGGCCCACTTCTGTCTACTACTGCCGGCCGAATTTGTCGCAACTTTTCATGCATCAGTCCAAGTCACAACAGTAGGACTCTGCCGTAACGAACTGACCAGGTTGCAGGAAGCCATAGTGGATAACACACAACACCACCAAACTGTCAACATAACCTTTCTAGGGTGAAGTTCTGGTTTAAGGATGCTTGGAGCGGTAGAGAACTTGTCTACCCATACATAACCACGTTTCTTACTATCAAATAGGAGCCACTTTCCATCTACAGCTATTAAACGGTCAGGAAATAGCTCGTTTTTTTTGGTGGACGAGTAGGTTAGAACCAGTGGCGGACGCAGG
>JARK01000462.1:6086-22076 GCA_000688135.1 Ancylostoma ceylanicum
TGTGATAAGCGTACGCCGGCGCCCAAAGTGGGGGGAGACGGGTCCGCCGCTGTGATAAGCGTACGCCGGCGCCCAAAGTGGGGGGAACGGGTCCGCCGCTGTGATAAGCGTACGCCGGCGCTCAAAGTGGAAACAGAGCAAAAATTGGCCTGACCATAAGTCTACTAGGATGGATGCGGGTTGAAGTCATGCGAGCGAAGCGAGCATAAGGAAAAGTCTGGAATTCCGGCGTCAGCCGGACGGCCAGACTAAGTATGGATAAAATAGGGAAAAATCGATTTTCGTGAAAGTTGTTTGAAAAAGTTGTGCCATGTCAATGCCATTGAAAATAATTGATTTTGAGGAGAGTTGTTTGCTGAAAATTCTTTGGACCGATGTTAAACCCTAAATTTTAGGATATATTAAGGGTTTAGAGAATTACGGAGCACTATCTCCTCTCAAAATCAATTGATTCCAATTCCCTGTAGAAGTTGGAGGAAGAGTAGTATCTGCAATCATACTGCAAAGTTTGAGCAGTATCCGTTCAGTACCAACGATGCTGTGGGTACTGGTGGGTATTTTTTTCAGTTGTAACCAAAATCAATCGAATCCAATTCTCTTTCGGATTTAGGTAGAACATTGTCATTATGTACAGCTAGATGCTTGCTCTTCACAAGATTCGCGCAGAACCGGTCCTTTTACAAGTGCTGACAACAGTGCTTTTGGTAGAATTTTTGCATAATAACCCCATGAACTCTTGCCGGAATCAATCAATTCCAATTTTCTTTGGCAATTGGAGGGAGAATAGTAAGTGCATCTTTGTCACGAAATTTGAGCAGGATTTATTCAGAACCAACGATGCTGTGGCTACGAAGTCCCTTTTGCCCATCACATCTTTTGCGAACTTGAGTCAAATTCCTGCCGAAGTCTGAGTGTAATTCAAGTACTATTTGTTTCAAAAATCAGAGCAATTCAGTGTTCTGCCTGTAGCCACACAAGACACGTCAAATCTTGGAAATTGAGCGCTATTGGTAACTGGGAATGTGTCAAAACATGCCTTGCCTAAACAACTGGCAAGACTTCCCTCATCTTGGAAGCCTGCCAAGTGGCATGATTGGTGAAACAGTAACTTGGAATACACACAGTGGGCAAAGATATGAAATATTCGATAGATGCAATTTGTTTTGTTTTTATTGTCATTCCAAAAGCCTCTCAACCAATCCTCGTGCTTACCAATGTTCCAGGAGTCCTCCCACATCCTTGTCCTCCATAAAGCCGTAGGAAAGTCTACTTCCTCGAGCGAGAAAATTCAAAGCTCTATTCTCGTGGTATGCACCATCCAGTACATCACGAACATCTGTCATATTTGAAAAGTGGAGAAGTGCCCTGGGTCCCAGTAAGGTCGTGCATTTTCAATATGGTACCAACAAACATAGGCGGTACCGATGACCTCGGATTGAGGAAGAAAGAATTATTGTAAGTTGGCGAAAACACTTATGTGTGGAAAGTCGCTGACAAGTTGAAGTGACATAGGCGCAGTACCTCACAATCATTGATCCGTACTCAGGCACTTTTAGAGGACTGCCCGAGCATCCATCTTTATCTTAAAGGACCAGCACCCCCCTATTATCTTAGCAGACCAGCCGCGCTACCCAAAATATAAGCGGAGCAGCTGTGATCATCCTCGCAAAGGATTCGCTGGTGTTTCCTTCTTTTCGTCTGAATAGTGCTGGTCACTTAAACAGTACAAGTTCGTCACCAACACAATTTTGCGCCTTCTTCGCATGTGTGGACAGAATTTTCTCCACTTCCAATGTGATGTGAGTGCTTGCTCTTCTGAACTTCAGAGGGAACTTGCAAAATCTTCCATTCCTGGTGATCTAGGTTCGACGATAGGGCGACTGCTAGAATCTTCATTTTAAACTTTTCATCCTGAGCTTTAATTGATTAGACCACCATGCTCCAGTAGATTGTAAGTTTCGTTCACGGCTCATTACGACCCTCGAGCAACCTCACAGGGAAATCTCTCAATTCAAGTTATTCCATTTGAAGGATGGAAAAGATACCGCACTTACATAGGTACAACATGTGTATATGATGGACACAACATGTATAATATTTGACTCAAATGGGAGACCATTCACGTGAGCGCATCCTCCATGTACATATTTCCTTTCTAAAATCGAAACTTGTATCAGTTCTAAACAGGACGTTTCAATGGCGAACGGTAATGTGGTCTGCGGAGAAAGAGGTGTTACAATTTGATTTGAAAGAAAATATTCCCGACTTTCGACGGCTGGAATTTGCTGCTGAATTTGCTTGTTGCGAGAATATTAAAAAGAAAGTCGCGAGAAGTTGCCAGCTGCTTCAATTGTGCACAAATCGACATCACGTGAAATTTTGCAACAGGAAAAACAAAATAAAATAAATTTGAGTCATGGATGTGATGTCACTGTATTACGTAGTTTGTTAGCAAGGCTGAAAAGGAAAGCAGCAATTAAAGAAGCTATACCGAGCATCTCAAAAATGCCCGCGGCCCCTGAGATGTTGGATGCTCGGCTGATCGGCTTTCAATAAGAAGGTGACTGCCCGCGCAGTCAGCTTCTTATTATAAGCTGATTCCTCCTCAATTCTCAACTCTCACTCGGCCCGTCAGTTTTTTTTTCTTCAGAGGGTGCGCGGCTGGTCCTCTACGAGTATACGGTGACATTCTAAGAGAAGGAAGTCTATTCCACTGAAAAACATCCATTATGTAGTCAGATATCACCTACAAAAGCCACAGCGTGGCCGTTCTTGGATACCACCAAGTCACAGAATGCGACCTCTTACGATTTTTTTCTTACGAAGTTTCACACGCAAAATAGGTGGGTTTCGACAGTTTTCCATTGCTCTTGAGTGCTTACAACTCTCATGAAAATCTGACTTCCTTAGCGTTACTTTAACAGAAGTGATGAGGGAAGTTTAAAGATGCTATATAAGTTTTACCAACACTGTAGCGCACTGCAGCAACTATAGCAGCGGCCAGACCCCCACACTGCTCCACACTGCACTATTTTATGCGAAGACCATCCTTTAGTTTTTGAAAATTGCATTCACAAGGAATTTCAATTTCTTTCCATCAATGAATTCCGTGACCTCAGGTTCACGCTTATTTGGAGTTGATATGCTTATTGCAGATACGTAGTTGGACTAGCACGGAAGGAAAACAAACATGGTTTGTCAAGAGCACTGTAGGATATTGTCCGAATGCCAGCTGCCATAATAATTCCATGGTCCCATGACTCAGCTTCATACACAAGTGGCATTTCATCGGTACGTCTGCACCCGAAAATGATGCTGCAAATATGTTCTTATTTATAAGAATGATGACAGATCCGAGGGTTCCCAACACATTCCGGCAGAACTGACAAACTGATAGGCACTCCTGCACTCGCCTCCCAGTCAGGATGAACGTTAGGAGCTGAACTGGTGAACGCAGTGAAGTGACAATTAATGTGCGTCGGCAGCCTGATTGAGGAACGATTCTATAGTGAGGCACACCAACAAAAAATAGGAGTAGCACCTCATTTGGCCTGAGCTCCAATTTTCACGTCTCCAGTCACTGATGCGGTCTTCTTTGTTGAGAAGGCTTTCTAATCCTTCCCAGTGAAAGCGACCTCCGCTAGTTGAAGCGCAGTTTACAAGAATTGCATTCTTTGAAACCATCTAGAAACATTTTTGTAGCATCAGAACCCTTGCAAGTGAGTCTGAGTGCTACCTTCAATAAGTTACCGCCATTCTCAGGAGTGCATCTGACTGTGCAGCCAAAGAGTCCATTCTCTGGTGCTAAGGCATGCATCTTGCCGTCAGTTCCACACCTAATCCACGCCACGTCGTCACCAAGCATCCTTACCTAAGAAAGGAAAAGATTGCATGTCTCATTAGTCCACTTAAGTAATACCCACCTGCCATCCTGGAAGAGTAGGAGTCATGGTAGCAAGTTCCGTCTTTCCCGCACCTTTAGGTAACGAAACACATCCAAACACTTCTTTGCCGGATGGATCTGTTCGTAGCAGATTTCAAACGTCCTTGTATGACCTCACCATTCGTAATGTTAGGTAGTGTTCAAACAATGTGGTAAGAAATCGATAGCTAGCGACAATGTTTATTCGCCGAGCAAAAATACGCCCATCACGTCGGAAATTTTGACGCTCTGATGATTAGTGGAATGGTTCATATTCTCTTATACGGTGAAAACAAGCCTATACTTCCACAAATAAGTACATAGCTATATTATTTTGTGGGTTGAAATTCATTCTCCTACCCAATCTTGGAACTATATGGGCTGTTCCTTGTCACTGGTAATCGCCAAGTGCTCATTTCAGGTATTTTTTCCGAGGTTCCATTTGCAGATCCAAAATGAACCAGATCACAGGATCAAATGTCAGTTGGTTCGAAACAAACTCTATGACAGTGCCTGCATCTCAAAAAACTGCGTCGTTCGCTCTGACGGCGAAGCATGGGATTGTGCAGAAACGGGGGTCATCTTTATAATAGAATGATTAGCTTGCCGTGCACAATATACTGGAGACGGTAGAGGTAGACCGCTGTATGTACGCGCAAATGAACATCTGGTGAGTAAAAAAAAACAAGAAAGTTCAATAACACCACTGGGAAAACATAGAAAAGAAGATCATGACGGAGCTGACTCCAACGTAAATTGCACTAACTTGGCCTTAGAAGCGCAAACCTCAGACCCAAGAAGTATTCTGGATCTGCAAAAGGAACTCCGGAATGGATAACAGAAATAAGCACTTGGTGACTACCTGTGATCTTATGTTGTCAGGCACAGAAACGAAAACCATTAGTACTATAAAGTCATGCACAAGTTTTACGAAGAAAGAACATGGAATCTTAACAAGAATTATGTGCAATCTGCAATTAAAGTCATGTGTGTAATGGTCAAGTTATTCAAAGCATTAACAACGGGGAATAGTTTGGTTCTAATGCTTGTCTTCAAAACCGACGTGAGACTCTTGCTGGAGTGTGGTACCGCCTACGTTCTGTCCAAAGAAAATTTGTTGAAAAGCCTGAGAAAGTGCAAAACAGTCTCACAAGGTAGCTTCTGATAAGGATTATGTACGACAAAACTCCCTTCGCTAAAGAGAAAATGTGAATCCTTCTCTTAGAACAGAACGAACCTTGCCTTTCTCATGTTTCATAAACTTATTCATGATTTTTGTGGTTTCAATTTTTAAGAAAAATTCTGAAAAATTCTGCACTCTTGGACCATTAATAGCAAGAGTTGGGACACTAGAACTATCAGGTTGGTACAGATGAAATGTCGCTTCTTGAAAAATGGAAATGAGAATCATTTATAACAACAATACTACACCATCTTAATGAAAAAGGTGATAATCAGATGGTGCTATATCGGGGCTATACGGTGGATGCGGCCCCAACTGCTAGTCCAGGTCCTCGATCTTTTTTGCGAATGTTCGCGAATTTTTACTTTCGCCCTGAACGTATTTTTGCCAATTTCTGAAATTCTCAAGGATCAGGAAATGACCGCCGGAAGCGATAACAATGACGGTAGAAAATCCACACACATGTCTCCACAACGGCAATTAGCTACCCTGAAACGGGAGTTATTCCGTAGAAATAACCATCAGAACCCAAGCGAATTTTCATATATACCAACCGGATATGTCTTACTATAGCAAGGCTGAAATGTAGGTCCCACTTTTTCATTGGAAGGGTAGGTTCACACTGCTTAGATCTCAGCATAGTACAAGCAATTTCTGATAGCCTTCAATAATTCAGGAAGACAGCTATTAGCTACCTAATTGTGAGATCCTCACGCTTTCTATCTGGTTTTTGTTTTCTTCTTGGAGATAGTGCTTCTGTTTTTATCGTTTTCGTGCCAAACTCTCGTCAATCTACGCATTTATGTTTTGAATGTGCTCCTTCCTTATTGTTGCTTTCTCTCACATGAGTTATCTTGCGTAGTTATTATATGTATGAGCAACATGTGATACCTTTTACTGCAATAATTGCAGCAGGAAGGGCCAGCCAGCCTCCCTTCCAGCCGCGATACATCGCTAATCGCAGTGACACACATGTCTTACTAAGGAAGGCGTTTTCTCCAAAAGCAGAGCCATACGACCAAACCTAGAAGCAGATGGTATACCAGAAAAAAAACTGACATGACTTAAGAATAAATACAGCAAGAGTCCAAAACAGATACGTCGTTCTCGGCAAGGCGCTGGGCAAGAAAGTACTGATCGGTGTTGCACATCCACTGTAATTTTAGAGAATAAAGAAATTTGGTAAACGGAAGCATCAAAACTTTTTTCATCTTACGTTAGACTTTAATCGTGCGGTGATCGGACGTGGTCGCCCTACGGAGTGGATGCAGCGTACAAAATCCGCTTGTCCAATGGCATCCCATATCGCAGACGAAACCCTGAGAAGTACAGCAGTGGTGTACATTGCTTAGAGTGACAAGAAACTTTCTAAAAAAATCCGAAATTAAACCTCCGCTTGTACTTCAAATGCACCGTAACTTGTGAAAAGTTTCTAATACGCAGTTCAAAATTTTCTAGGGAAAATATACCTCTTCACACTTCATGACCTACAGCCTCCGGTAAAAGGGGAAAGTTCTCGACAAAAGTTACCTTGTTATGACTCTCATGTTGAGAACAACGAAGGCACTGTCGGTTAATTGAACGGCGTTGATTGAATATCGTCCTCCTATTGGACCCAAACAGAAAGGAATCACATACCTAAATTAAATTCTTTACTCATTTTCATTTGCAAAACAAATACTATGGGTAGAGAGCTAATGATAGCGTATCGCAGATATCAAGGATTCTCGGCGTAGGCTAGTACAAAAATGGGGGTGTGTATCATCATGAGGGTAAAAGGGGTGTAACCAGGCGACTCTGATTGGCGCGTTCGGACCGCTCGCCCACCTGTTGCAACTCAAACTGCGTCCATTCTGTAATATATGGTGTAATTGAGTTTGCACCGTGCCAGTTTAAGAAGAAGTGTAACGAGCGGCTAGCGTGCGCCAATAAGAGTCACCTGGTTACGCCCCCTTTTTTCAACGATGATACACACCCCAAAAATAGATAGTGCAGTGGAATTTTCCTATTACTCTCTGAGTCCGAAACGTTCCTTAGTTCGTGATTTCATCTGTAACACTTCACCAGATTTCAGAGTTTTCAGCACATGCTGCCGACGTAGACTCTTAATGATTTTGAACTTGGTTCCGCTGAAGAGATGTTCCAAACAGTCAAACGAATCAGTAGCTGCGTACCTACAGGGTGCGCCAAAACTACTAGTACATTTTTTCTGTCTAAAAACCTGAGGGTTGAGCGAATCCACGAGCCATTCTGGGAGTATGTTGGCTCAAGCCATTTTTGTCGTAAGCAACAGCTACTTTTCTAATCGACCTATTTTCGCGTCTGCACAGGCTCTGGGAAACTTCCTAGCCAAGGGCTAAAAAATCGCTCCTTATTCGTGGTCACGTTGTTTACAACTTTCCCTAAGGTAAACTTTCGAATAATCTGAACTTCTACAAATGGTAGTTAGGGGCTGCGTCTTCATCACTGAAACCGTGTGATGATTTGAACCAACAAGTGCTTCTGGCACTCTCAAGAGGCGTTATCTTTGACATGCCAACTTCGCTGGTTTCCGTGATCTAGAGCGTAGTAACGAATAATGAATGGAAATCTGGTGACTGTTCTGAAATCTTTGAAGTTCCCTGATTCTGCCGATAAAACTCTGTGCTGAGTGCCACTTTACAGAAAAAATTTTTAGTATTGTTCTGTCTCTGATCTTCATGAAATCTTGCTGATTTAGTTGTTCAGTTAAAAGCTCTTCAATGCCTTTATTCGTAAGCTTCCGGCATTTAACGCCTTCTTCAGACCTTAACGTTAACAATCCATTGCTATCTCATCACAAGCTCACAAATAAGTACAATTAAAAAATACCTAGAGGCAGATGGTTAATAAGCCTTTTTGACTTCGGTTGCTCTCCGACAGAATTTAACATGTTAAGTAAACAAGACCCTCACCCCTAAGATGTTGGATACAGAATGAAACTACCACGTCACCACAAGAGATTAGAGAGGCATTTATACTTCCAGTTATGTAACAAGTCTTAACACTTCGCGCAATTCCTCTTTGTTGTTTATCTCTGGACTGTGCCTCCTTATTTCTACGGCCTCCATAATTTTTTTTTTCCAAAGTATTCACAAGATGACGGTGGAGGACTGTAACTTTCAACATTGGTGCACGCTCGTACGTGTGTTTCAGAGTGCGATGTTTTGAAAAGCTTTCGGACGCGTAGGAAGAGGGGTTTGTTAGTGCCCTGCGGTGCTCGTCCAGTCGTCTCCGTGGGGGCCTCAATGTTTCTCCCACATATTTTTCTCCACAACCTTCGCACGTTATGAGGTACACCGTATCCCGCAGCTCACAGATTTGCTCCTCGGTACAGTACTGACATTTCGGGAGCTTCTTTAAAAACTACAGCAAGCTGATGAGAAGCAACATATCGTAACAAGACAGAAAATAAGCCCTGACTGATTTGATTTTGACTTTGCAGTTGCTTCAAATATTTCAGTACTGTTCTGTCTCTGAGCTTCATGAAATCTTGCTGATTTAGCTGTTCATTTGAAAGCTCTTCAATGCCTTTATCCGTAAGCTTTCGGCATTTAATGCCTTCTTCAGACCTTGATGTTAACAATCCATTGCTATCTCATCACAAGCTTACAAATAAGTACAATTGAAAAATACCTAGACGCAGATGGTTAATGATTCTTTTCGACTTCGGTTGCTCTTCGACAGAATTTACCATGTTAAGTAAACAAGACCCTCACCCCTAAGATGTTATCACACCGTTATCGGAACAAACGATATCGACGACGATATGGCAGCTGTACTAAACCTTGGTCCTTCGTTCGCAGCTTCTCGTAAAATTACTGATGCTGCAATTGATGAGGCACTTTGTGGAATACACCACTTCGCCCACCGGTTACGCACGAGAATCCATAGGGGACCTACAGTACTCGACCGTGAATCGACACTTGTTTGTTCGATGCCATTTCCACCACGAGGAATTCGGCTTCCTGAATCCACTCCTACAGTGGATTCGAAAATTGCAAGCCTCGAACTTGCAATACGGGGAATCTATCAAAACGAAGCAGCACAACCACACTACACGAATTTGACGTCTACTGAGCAAAGAAGTTTTAAGAAACTCCTCCGTTTGAGGTCGGAGTTGCGGTGCACGATTGGAGACAAATGTGGATCCTTCGTAGTAATGCCTCTGTCGTTGCACAAAGACATCATCAAATACAAACTATCTGACGCCTCGAATTACGCTGAAACAACTGTTGCTGCGTTCCGAAAGGCATGTGAAAGAGTGAGAAAAGCAATATCAAGTGTGGTGAAACCAATACTCGGTGTGAATGTACTTTTGGATTTACACCCAGTTATCCCTACTTTCTATTGTTTGGTGAAAACTCACAAGCTTCCATCAGCTGATGCCCATCTACAACTCTCCGTCGACGAAATAAAGACACGTCCCATTGTTCCATCTTGTGGAGGGTCTTGTTTACATAACATGTTAGATTCTGTCGAAGAGCAACCAAAGTCGAAAAGACTTATTAACCATCTGCCTCTAGGTATTTTTCAATTGTACTTATTTGTAAGCTTGTGATCAGATAGCAATGGATTGTTAACATTAAGGTCTGAAGAAGGCATTAAATGCCGAAACCTCGCGAATAAAGGCATTGAAGAACTATCAACTGAACAACTAAATCAGCGAAAAAATTGCGAATTCGGTCTGAGGATGAATTTTTCCACTTTTTCGCTTACAATGATTCCCTTCGTTACTCCCTCTGTTTGCAGTCACATGGGTTTCTATTCAAATATCTTAGAAGGTGGGGTCTGCCCTACTATGCAATGGGGTTAGGCTTGTTGAAAGTCGTCTTTAAAAAAATTAAGAAGGAATCTTGTGAAATAAAACCTGCGAATGAATGGCTGCGCTTTCAGTAGACCCATTCAAGCCTGTACACTCAGAAACACAACCGCTCTCTGCGATGCACTATAATAACCACCGCCCCGACAGCAGCAGGATGAATATCTTGCAAACTCCAGCCACCGCCCTTCGCGTTGCAGTATAGCCAATACCGCCCCGACAGCAGCAGGACGGATAAGCACCGCCCCTACAGCAGCAGGAGCGGTGCCTCCGCCCCGACAGCAGCAGAATAGATGAGCATGTTCCTACCAGGTAATAACTCTGGGTGACCCTAGAGGAATTTTGGTCCACCGGGCCATCCGAGAGACCACATTTTGGGGGCGTGGCCTTTCCCGGGCGACCCGAGCAAATTTTCAGTCCAACCGGTTCACCCGAGGAACTTTTTCGTGGCCACGGCACAACACCGAGCGACCCGAGGGACTTTGGTGAAACACCAGGTGACCAAAGGGAATTTTGATAAGTCACTAATCGAACCCTGGAAAACAGCTTTTAGCTAAAATTTCCTCACGTTTTGGGTTCTCTCTCACCATCAAGTACTTTTGTGAAAAACCGTATCGCTACAAACTATGTACCCCTGATTTACCACTCAAAATTCTTTCAGAAATAGGAAATTTACGGTCTGCATGCTTGAACATGTTTTTTGAATAAACCTCACATACGTCCTAATTCAATTTTAAAAAGTAGCCCTAGTGTAGTACGGGAGTAGATACACATTCGAAAATACAAAGGACCTCGATGTACAGAACACCGGGTAAGGTCGGAGAAAATGTCCTCCCGCACTGTCATTAGGTTTCTACAGGAGCTGATTCATAAAAAAAACCAAAATTTTGGGAACCCATTTTTGATTAGAGCACCGCCCTAGTAAGAAGTGACGTCGAACCATTTTGCCAACATTTCTAGCATTTTGCCAATCCTATCTTTGATGATGCTCTGGTAATAAACACAAAAGTTTGCTTTTCACCGTTATTATTACCATTGTTGGCTGAATTTGGGACGGTGTAATTTTTGCGTAACCAGTATCAGCACGGATGGCCGAGTTGATAAAGCAATGGGCTCTCAATCATTCAACTTCAATGGAGTAGACGAGATGGGTTGGTTCGAATCCCGCGCGAGGCAAAGGAGGTTCAAATAGACGAAGACGATGGAAATCTTCATAATTTCTTTGCATTTTCCTATTGTATGCATTCTATAATGATGGGCGTCGCTTGAATGTCAGGGGAGGCTTACTCGGACAAACCCTCGTTCGGCGCGCGCAACAACCTCGCTGGCCGCGGAGGTGAGGCCCGGGACTAGCGAGATTGTCGCTCGCGCCCAACGAACCCGGCGATGACGTCACAACAGGTCAATACCGGGTGATGACCAGCCTCGACAGCGAACCCATGTTATTGGACGACAAGTGCCCACCTCTACAAAAATGCTCGCCAGGCCTTCCCTTTCCACAGATGCTGGCGAGTGAACAAACTCCCCTCTTGACTTTACTCATTCTGCAGGTGGCATCCACTGGCGGAGTCCCTCTAATGCTGCTTCGGATTTCTTGCAGGTTATCTTGCAGATAAGGTGTGTTGTGGCGCGCGCGTCGAGCGTCCCTCGTCGTCTGCGTTCTTTGAAAATCATTACCAAAATATGCTCACAAAACTCCGTGAGCAGTACTCGTCCGCTGCCACACCGCTAGGAGCGGTGCGTGACCGCCCTTACATCAGGAGCGTGGCACCATACCGCATTCGCCGGATGGTGTGACGGTCCTGGCGGTGTAGTGCAACGCAAGGGGCGGTGGAATGTCTGAGCTGGAGCAGAACTGAGTCATTTGGAAAACAACTTAATGTTAAGAGTAGAGATGTCTCTATCGAACATTCTTGCAAAATTGCACGCGAATACCCTCAACCGTCCGACTGAAAAATGTACGCACAAGTAATTTTGGCGCGCCCTGTATGAATTGGAAGATTATACGGAACGCTTTCTGAAAAGTTTCCGGAATGACTATCGAAGAGTGGTTCTTTTTTTTAATTTCAACGCAGTTGCGTTGACGAGTCGTTCATATGAATTGACTGTAAATGTCGACTCGCCATGACGAAGACTGTGCTATTGACGAGTGGGACAGCTTGTGCAGATTCAGCTGTGCTCAGCTGTTGCGCGGTCAATAATTCTTTCAGTTGGAAGAGGTAACTGCAACCAGGTAATACTTGGGTGGTAATTTCGGAGAGTCATTACCTTCATTTCCCACTCGTTGTATTTCAATTTTGAAAGCTAACTGCAGCAGAACGCGAGCAAACATTGGATCATGCGCAAAATGCCGAAAAAAGCCAGCATTTTAGAGAATCTGAATAAAATCGTTGACAAGGTTTTGAAAGACGGAATACAAATAAGCGCTGAATAAGCGAGTTTAGGGCATCTGTTACGACTGATTAATTTCTATTTTACCTGACGAACTCAGTTTGAAAAAAAACATTTTCAAAAATGAGGGTAGCGGCTACATAACCCCTGACAAAAACGCAATCCAACACAAAAGCCAGCCAATTATTTTGGAAGGATGAGTTTTATTCCAAGCACTGATAAGGTTGATTTCAAACCGTAGCCATATGGCTTCCAAATACGGATTAACTTTTTACGCTTAAAAAAACTTTCCTTATAGATATGGTTTTCACCTTCTATAGAAAGCCTACCCAAATTACTGCAAAAACTTTGAAAAACCTGGTGGACAATTTGGCACGTATGCGAAACGGTTCGAAAGCGAATTGACGGACGAAGAAACGTTTGCAAAATGATGTCGCGCCGAAAACCTCCAATCTAATTGATAGAATGCAATGCCAATACGACCAAACTACGGTTGTAAAGGAAAGGAAAGAAATGGCAAACGAACTGCAGGAAGTCGAGAATGAGCGAAAATTTCCTGAAATTCTTTCTCCAGTGAATGAACTGATATTTACGCTCGGGCATATGTCATCTTTTTTGACAGTCTATATTATATTATATAATATTATATATATGGCGAAGGGCATTTCCAACATCATGTTGAAAGTGGAGCATTTGTGGAAAAGTGGACTAATACTTGTAAGAGGTTGTGGTCGAGTAGAGCAAGGTTTAGCCAGTGCAATAAATAGCAGGTGGATTCCCCTCCTTCCTCTCCTGGTTTACGCAGCGCGGTTTTCCAAAAAATGGTCGAAAAATGGCACAAATTTTTGGGGATCAAACTGTGGAAAATTCGTTCATCGAGCAACTTTACCTTCTCGTATTGCCTTGAAATGCCTTGAACCCCTGAATAATATAGGATTACGAACGCCAAACCTTGCTGCATATACAGACCAGGTTTGGCTCCTATCCGCTTAAGCCACAGCTTCCAACTCATCGTAATCTAGGTTCATCACGAAGCTCAGTTCGCAGGTTTATATCATCGGGAAGAAATTTCTCAAAACATCGATGTCCCATTCCTTTATAAGCCATTCCCTCTCCAAACATTTCTTGGGTATTTCGAGTTGTCCTTTCCGAAATGATACGATTTTTTGACTTTGAGTAGATTCACAAAAGTTCTTCTCAGACAAGAATTTTAAAGTTGATCAAAAATCAAATAGGTGATTCCGAGAGACGGAGAATGTACCTTCATAATGTAAAGAAAGATGAGGGTGGATCTGCGGAAACCCCGAAGATATCACCTGTCAAACTGACCACTCAAAAAATCAGACACTTCATACTTGACGACCTAATATATTATTACATATATTCACCAGCAAAACAAAATTCAACCAATTCGCAAGGATTGATCTCAATCGCGAAGCTCGCGAAGGTGTTGCTTCACTAACAACCGACGCCGAAGCTCTCTCTCTCTCTCTCTATACAAGAGGAGTTCTTGAGAGAAGATGATTGTTACAACATTTCTAGAGCAGCAAGAGCAATAACTTCATTGACCATCACCTTGCCCAAAATTTACGGCATCGAGGAGGGATTTACAAAATTCTGGGGTGTTTTCGAGACGTTTGTCCACAACAATCGATCAATTACCACCGTTGAAAAGATGTTACTCTTGAAGGACAGCCTCAGAGGGAACTCCGATGCCGCCGTAAAAGGCATCCAATTAATCCCACAAAACTATAAATAAATTATCGAAACTTTAAAGGAAAAATATGGCAATCATGACTCATAACAACGGGCTTCGTCTGTTGTGTGTGTATATATATATATATATATATATATATATATATATATATATATATATATATATATATATATATATATATATATATCAAGAGAGAGAAAAACTCATGTTGGAAATGTTACAAGCCAGCATAGGAGTTACGACAATGCAAAAAACCCCACTGTCCCCAGTGTGGTCAAGCACACCATACAAGCCTATGCTTAAAGCATCTAGATTCGAAATCATACGGACCATACTACCAGCTGGTTCAACTTCCGGAAATAATTCCGGAAGCAGCAATGGACCGTGGACAAGCGCTCAACAAAACTCTAGGCCTATAAACTGTAATGAGCCATCCAACAGTGGAAACCAGAACCACAACTTCACCCAAATACTTGCAACCAACACTTAGATGAATCCGCTCGTTAAAGAAATATTCAAGGTTAGCATAAAACACCGACACCAGGTTGTTCTGATGACAGCGGAAGGGAACATTCGGAATTATCGCACTGAAGGATTTGCAAGAGTGTTGTTCTTGGTGTGTTTGTGTGTGTGTGTGTGTGTGTGTGTGTGTGTGTGTGTGTGTGTGTGTGTGTTTGTGTGTGTATGTGTGTATGTTCCGAATAGAAATCGCGGAGAGTGAACCGATCCGGACCATATTTTGCATGCAGGTCCAGGAGGGGCCGGCCGAGGTCATAGGCTACTTTACGCCGGGAACTATTGATTGATTTATCGATTACATCGATTTCATTGATTCTTCGCTGTTTTCGCTCAGGGACTGGCGAGGACATGTCCACTAGGGTTTTCAGTACGCTGAACACGAATATGACAACAATTTTGCACCAAATTATCGATTTATTGATTTTATCGATTTTTCCCACTTTTGCTTGGGGACTAGCGAGGACATGCCTACTAGGGTTCTCCAATGTGCTGAGCAAGAATATGACAACCGTTTTGGGTGAGGGTATCGATTTATTGATTTTATCGATATTTTCCCACTTTTGCTCAGTGACTAGCGAGGACATGCCTACTAGGGTTCTTCAATGTGCTGAGAAAAATGTAACAACCGTTTTGGGTGAGGGTATCGATTCATTGATTTGATCGTTTATTTCCATATTCGCTCGGGGGCGGGCAAGGACGTGTCTACTGGGTTCTCCAATGTGCTGAGCAAGAGTTTGACGACTCTCTTCACGAAGTTATCAATTAATTGGTTTTATCGACTTTTCTCACTTTCGAGGAGGTGATCACCAAAATGATGATTACTTCAAATCGATGTACATATTTGTATCCTGATTAGCCGCATGAGTGTGAAAAGCCCGGAGTAGTGAAACTCTCGAGCGAAGCCGGGTATACCGTCTAGTACTAATACTAATACTAATAAATGTTACGGTCGGTGGTTTCCAAGTAAGCTTGAATCGACGATGACTATGGTGAATTTCCGTTTATATGTACTCACAAACTTCGCCATGACACAACCAGGACTCAATGTGGGCGTGGCCTCGCCGAAGACTAAAAAGTAGACACAACCAGGAGTCAAAATGGCCTGATAACGTTGGTTGACACATCCAGCACTCAGTTTTCGAAGAGTCATGGTTGTGTCCACTAAATCTGAGTGCGGGATGTGTCTACCAATTGATACCGGCTGAGTGCTGGATGTGTCAACCATCTCTGAGTGCTGGATGTGTCTACTAAATCAGCCTAAGTTGGGCACTGGATGTGTCAACCAATTTTGAGTGCTGGATGTGTCCACTAAATTGGTTCAACAGGACTGCTTGTTGTGTTCACACCGGTCAACTAATCAATGATAACCATTCACACGTCCAACTTCTCGTAAGCGGTCTCATTTGTTATTTCTTCAA
>JARK01000462.1:22140-35236 GCA_000688135.1 Ancylostoma ceylanicum
GCCCTGGGCAGCAACGGCGATTTGGTCGCCATGCGATTTAACTTGCAAACATCACAAATGCTGCCGTGGTCATTCCAATCGCTTTAATTTGCAAAAGCCATCCAAGAACGCGCGGCCGATTTTGACCAAATCTTACGAGAAATCACTTGTCAACCAAATCGCTAGCCAGTTGCGCTCTGGGCATACTTCATGTTGTGAGTGAGTCGTCAGCGATTTTCTTAATTTCTCGTGCAATCGCGTCGCTACGTCTAGACCAAGCGACGCGACGTAATCGCTCACTTTTACAGTTATTTTTGCTGGAGATTCCCAGAATTTCTGTTCCTTCGTATAGATTTCTGACTCTAAAAAGCTCCGAGCACTGTTCTTGTTCAAAATGTGAGCAAGTCTTCGCTTAGGAGAAGTAGTAACCTCCTAATTTGTTCGCGAGTTTCATTACTTTGGAAAGTTTCAATCTTCTTTCTTCAAGACCACTCTCTCACCATTACGTAATATGAGCATTTTGCAAAAATGCCAACAAATTACAAAACAAGCGTTCCCATTAGCGAAAATATAGCATTGAAACCAGTTTGAAATCACAACATACTCTTCCAAAACTAATTGGAAGGGAGCAATAACGAAGGAAACTTTTTATTAAGGATTACCACCACTAGGTTAGGTGAAGAAAACAAGTGTGAATGGGGCTCAGAATTCAAGTTTCAGTGGGTTTAAAACAACGAATGTTTCAATGAGGTCGCCACTCATAACAATGCCCAAGCACGCGACCGAGTCGCGGCGACTGGATTGCTCGTGCAAAAGTCAGTCATGGCGACCAAATCGCATCTCTTGAAGTGTGCTCAAGGCTATACTAGCTACGTTTGATGCGCGCGCGTCTATATGATGAAGGATAGGACTAGTCACATAGCTGACGCAACTCAGTCGCACGCGTTCACAATATCGCGGCAAGCGCGTTTCGTTTCATTGAGTGGGCGTCGATGGCGGCGACCCGTCTGCGGCCTCGAAAGGACGCGGCGCAACCGCTCCGCTCGAGCAGGAATTTTTTTCCGGAACAACAAATCATGGGGTTTTCACGATAGTCAATTAGTTTTCTTATTAGTTATCATCGAAGGTGATGAACAACTGTCAAGGAAAGCCACCGCGACTACTATTCTATCGTGAGCGGCGCGGTAGCGCCTCATGCTTTTCGAGGCCGCAGACGGGTCACCGCCATCGACGCCCACTGTACACGTCACGTTGACCAGTCTCCATGATGAATCTTCCGCAAATGAGTGCGTGCGTCCGACTAGTATAAATTGCCCTATACTCTTACGGTGTACTGATCTTAGAACTCTACATACTCAGATTTCTACAGTCCTTGTCAAAACGATAGACGGATTGAGCGTGCGGTTCGTTGTAGGTGCGGCCTCGCAGCTGCCAACATCTCTCAGGGAACTTTTCGCGGAAGTATGACCCGTTCGCTTGACTGTGCTTGCGAATTCTGCTGATCAGTGGTTCTCAGATGATTTCTGTTACTTTCTATCTTGTTTCTGATGTTTACACTGGTGTTTCGTGGTTATTTTAGCTCACTTGCCCAGTTTTTTTTTTCAATGGATTTGCGATCGTATCTACTCCTACACGTCGTGACAAGCATCTAAGCAACCCAACTCTACGAGTATAGGCGCCGTGAGCGACGCAAGAAACTTCAAAATAGTCATAAATTGAGGGTGGGGGGAACTAAATGGAGATAGAAATGCAAACGAAGATAACATGAAAACAATATGCTGCAAATGAAGGCGCGGTTACATTCTGCTGGGATATGGCACTAAGAGACGTCTAACGAGTACAATCCCTTGAAAAAACCTAAAACTGGCACGAAATAGTTTTACATAGTTGGCTTCGAAACAAATTTTCGAAAAAAAAAAGAGTGGGTTGTCGTGGTGCATTTTTTCCCACAAGTCTCACAAAATCTTCAGAGAGCGGTTTACTGTTTAGATGCTTCTTGGAGCGCAAAAAGTGCTTTTCTACAGCGGCAGCAACACGACGCAGATCGATAACTTCCTAGTGAGGTGTCGAGACCAAATGCTCGTCACGGAAGCAAAAGTCATATCCTACGAGGCGGTTTCCTCGCAGCACTGTCCGCTAACCTGCACGATAGAAATCACGCCGCCGAAGCAGAAATAGTATGAGAGATGTGGACCGAGTCGGATTAAATGGTGGTGACTAAAGGAAAAGGAAGATGCCGTCATTTCTCGGATACGTCTTCTGAGGCCAATCGACCAATCGTCGGAGAATAGACAAGCAGGTTCGGCTGTGAACGGACGAAGTGAAGTAAAGAGTCCGAGAAAAGAAACGTCTCCATCACGTTTTCTTTCCGAAATTAAGACCGCCGATAACTGGCGCAACTATCGCGACGCGAGAAAGACAGCGAAGAAAGCTGTGGCTATGGCAAAGACGACCCATTATGGAAAAAGCAACAAAGAAAGATGGCGAACGGCTTATCTATCGTCTCGCCAGGTCCTGTAGACGGCAAGCGGAAGATGTGGAAAAGTTTCGCGAAATCAACGATGAGCACGGCAAACTTCTGACTACAGAAAGGTCAGGGAGCGTTTATACGAGTGCTTCGAGAAGGTCTCAATTGAAGAGTTTACCCAGCTTTCCATCCCTCAACTCCCACCGACGCATGGACTTGTCCACTCGACCACAGTTCAGAAAAAAAGAGGCCGCACTGATTCGAATGAAATCTGGTAAAGCCACTGGTCCGGACGATGTTGCGGTGGAACCGTGAAAGTCAGAATGCTGGAGTTTCGCTGCATGGCTGACAAAGTTTTCAACTGGGTAGTTGTGGAAAAGAATGGCAACGAAGCACGACGATTCCGATTTGGAAAGGCAAAAGCAGCCCCGCTGAATGCTTGAATCACTGACTCCTGTCTCACAGATTTTGAACGTGTACTCGAATTCAGGACATCGTTAATTTGTCCACCAATCAGTGCGGTTTTGTAGCGAGGTGTGGCACGATGGACGCCATCCATGCTACACGTCTTCTAATCGAAAAACGTCGTGAAAAGCAGAAGGTGCTCCACATCGCTTTTCTTAATTTGGAAAAGGCTTTTGATCGTATCTTGACCCGAAGAGCCTGTCGAATGGGTGCGAATTCTCTACGCCTACCTGAGGAGCCAGATTCAAGCACTAGCCGGCACATCGGCGGAATTCCCTGTTGCCGATGGCGGTCACCAGGGCTCAGCTCTTTCTCTCCTCTTCTTCATTTTCGTCATGGATGCTGTTACTCGAGTTCTGCAGGATCCCGCTACTTGGAAGCTTTTGTACGCGGACGACCTCATGATGCGTCCTTAGACAAATGTGAGCTGAAGAGGCTAACTAAAGCCTGGAGCGACCGACTGGCTCAGTTTGGCCTTTGTCTCTATGTCACGAAGACTAAATACTTGACGAATTTATCGACGTAAACCAAGTAGGCACGATAAGCGTGGGGGGCCCTGACTTTTCAGGAGATGGAGCCTTCAAGTACCTTGCATCAGCCATCTCGTCCGACGGTTGCCTTTCTCATGATGTCACTGCACGCATTTATGCAACATGGTTGAAATGGAGCTCTTTGACAGGCGTGTTGTACGACAAGAACATCCCGGATTGACCAAAGCCAAAGATTTACCGATTTCTCGTCCGACCCGTCGCTATGTATGCGACTAGGTGCTGGCCTGCAGCAAAAGAAATAGAGCGTCATCTAGGCGTTCATGGAATTGAAGATGTTGGCTAGATGGCCAGAGTTACTCGCTATGACCACATCTGCAACGTGGAAACATCCAGTAGTCTTGGTAGACACTACCAGGAGTCTGCTTGCACATGTAGTGGATACATCCATGACACAAAGTAGAGTCTACCATGATACATAGTGGACACATCCAGTACCCATGGTGAACACTACCATGGTAGCCAAAAAGTAGACACTACCAGCACTCAAGGTGGACACATGGTGGACTCAAGGTAGACACATGGAGGTGCGTCAGTCCGAGCTGGTAGACACATCCGGGAAACAAAGTAGACTCATCTAGAATCGGCGGAAAATAGTTGACACATCTAGCACACCCCGGGATGTGTCTACCATTTCGCACCTGGATGTGTCCACTTTGTGTCCTGGTTGTGTAACTTTCTATTTGTGAGTAGCTGTTGACCTCTATCACGTGAATCACTCCAATAGACCAACTGAATACAAATCATTTCAAGTGATTATTTGTGCTGAATTCGTTACACTCAATTATTTATAGCCACTGCGACGGTCCTAAGGACGCTTCTTTGAGAGAGGGCTATCGCCAGTGGGTTAACATTACGTTGGAAGATATAGATTCTTATAATCTCGAGATGCTCTCGGCTTTTGTTTGCATTCAATGTGAAATATGCGAGCGAAGAGAACATCGGTAGATATCTGGAAGTCCTGTGTTAGCCGCACGGCTGGAGCGGTTACATATGACTTCGCGCTTAATCTGTGTTTGTCTGCCAGGCCTCGGCATGAGGTCGTCCCCGGGCCAAAGTAAAAAAGAATCCCCTTCTGGAAACCAAAAAATTACGAATTCCCCTTTGAGGATAAAAGTGGTGGAAACCACCAGGAAAAGTGTGAAAGAGGTCAAAATACAAAAACAGTGACAACTCGCCAGTGAAGCAGTCAACAGATAAAACCTATTCAGAAACTGTAATAAAATAATAATAATAGAAACACGTCCAGTCGTGGAACCCAAACTGCTCAACAGTAACAACATTGAAAAGTCCGACTCTCAATGAATCTCGGCATTCTTGTACAATGATTCGGGTGATTTTGTGAGCTTCAAGCGAGGTTGGCAACTAGTTTATTTTGGCTTAGGTTTCGGCAAGTCGCCGTCTTCAGAGCCTGAAATGAGCGGTTCGATAAGCTAACTATCCGGTCAAATCTCTGCAGTACTACACAAACGAAACGCTAAGCCTGGTTTTCAATCATGTAGCTAGCTGCTGGACACCAAACGCTCACCACTTTGATGTCACTGGGGTGACGTGATGATTGGAACGACCGCTAACTGTCCACTAGAGCGGATGACTTAGGCGTACTCTATCGGATCAGAAGAGCAGTCCGAGATATGGCGCAGTTCCCGTGTGATTTAAAGGCATTCTTCTTTGCGATTCATTTTTGGACTTTCCGCATGAATCCACAATGCCTCCAAAGTTTTGCGAGCTGATGTTTGGGGTTCTCGTGTTAAGATTTTCGCACTAACTTCAAAATTCACTCCGTCATGTCGTAGCCTTCTGTGAGCACCCAATGGCGTGGTCGGACGTGATTTTTCTTTGCCATCTAGGTGCTCCTTTACGCGCGCACATAATGGGCGTGCCGTTTCGCCAATATACTCCTCACCACAACTTTAGCAAGCGATTAGGTAGATTACTCTCAAACTCATGCAGTCGCATGTCCTCCCTTCAGGGAAAACAACGCATTTGGATGTGGAGCATATTCGCATCCATCAGGTGCTTGAATGTTATGTAAATCAAAAAGAGTGTATGCTCCGTAAGTATGCTGAATGCCAAATTACCGGAAGTTAGCAACACTCCAAGAACTCCTAGGAATTCCACGCTTGATGGACCATCCATCAACATGCATGAATAATGAAGCGGACCCTGCAGAAAAGTGTATGATGAGGAAGTCCAAAAAATATGTAAACTAAAAAAGTTTATGCTCATTAAGTTGCTTAGGTCCCACAGGAAGACCTCGAGGAGGACCTCAAGACTTCCCTGCATATATTCTCTGCGCCGTACATCGATTCTAGCTCTACTGAGCGTTCAGTTGTACTACCCTCTCGGATTTCCCAAACTCCAATTTTCAAGGCTAATCTTAAAGGCTGGACTTCACAGCAGTTCCTTAAATTTCCGGAGAACGTTTTTCGCGTATATCTTCCGTGCGGTGCCTAAGATTCGGTCATACGTCCGAACACTTGAATGCACCCTTAGTTTTATTTTCAGTAAAGATATCAATTCATTTGGTAACGTAACTGCTTATAGTTCTATTCCTACGGAAGTGAAAGCAGATCAGACGTTGCAGACGATGTATACCTGCCAACTTCGGTCACTACGGACACCTCTAACCATAGGTTTCAAGAATTCCACAAACTTCCATCTAGCTTTTGTTCGTGTTGAAGTTATAGGATGTAAACAGTGTAAACATAATTTTCAGACGCCCTGTAGCTGTAATAGACTGCTAATCACGGATTAAAGGACATGAGGGGAACGCCAGGACAAATAAAAAGATGCTGTTATAAAAGAGAGCATGCACTCCACCTGGAAGTCTGGTATTGACCGGAATAGCAGAATTGCCCCCCCCCCTTCATCTTGAGAATGCTAACGTATAAAACGGTGCAACTTTTGTCGAATTATTGGGACCACTGCTCAGGAGGGGGGGGGGGTGAATCTTCCCAGAATCTTCGGTATGAAAATTTCCGTGGATACTTCGTTTGAGCTGTGCTACACTCACATCACCCTTCCTCGCATGCATCCTGGAAATCGCGAGTCAATTTCCACCGCAAATCTTGTGGGTGAGATCCAGTGAGGGAACGTCCATGAAGATTTCGCGTGCCTCCTGAAGCATGTGCATTAATTTACCTCCAAAAACTTTTTTCTTCGGATTCAATTAGACGTTTTGATGTGTTCCCGGGAACAAAAGTTGATAACACTTCATATTCAGATATTCAAACGGTGTGAGCGCATTAGGGCCGACTATGCGAGCTCCGCACCTGAATTTATGGGAGGGCTTCTGACCGTGCGAGCACTGGATATAGAGTTGTGGGAGGAGCTTCTCATGGCGCAAGCGCTCTGAGCTCAGGGCCGACCGCTCTGCAGATTTTTCCTACGTTACATGTCAGTTTTTAGCGCTGAAACAGCTTACATGCAACTGTGCGCTGTTCAACAGACGAGATGGTCTGGTAGCAAGCCGCAGGACATAGGTCACGGTTTCAATGTAGTCTACGATGGAAATCCAACTGCGAAAACTCATGGATGACGAGACGGATGACAACAGGCAGAAATACGTGGACGAGAAGGAAGCAGCAAGACGGCTGTAACCACCATAGAGACTGGGCACTATGACAATGTTAGTGAGAAGCTAGACGCAGAAGACGCAGAATACTTCATCGACCGACTGGCAAGGCCTCGCCAGTAACGGAAAGAAGGCTTCGGGAAGTTCTACAGAGTCAATGACGAGCATGATCATCTCCTGATAGATTACAAGAAGGCGACGAAGTGGTGATCTGACTACTTTGAGAAAATGTCTACAGAAGAATTCAACCATCCACCCACTCCACAATTAGTGCCGGTCCTATCCACCGCGCATGCAACCATAGCTGCGCTGAAGCGGATGAAGCCTAGGAATAGGAAAAAATAGGAAAAAAAGGAAAAACTTGTTGATATAGCAGCGGAATTATCGGAATTATGGAGGTCAAAACACTGGAACTTAGCTGGATGGCTGACGTCATCCTTCAACCGCGTTGTGTCAGAGAACAAGACACCTGTGGATTGATAGAGAAGCACCATAATCCCGATCTGGAGAAAGAAAGGCAACCCTGCTGATTGAAACTGTTAGCCTAAACGTCTGCTGTCTCACAGCATGAAGATATTCGAACGCTTTATCGACCACTAAACCCGCGACAACATTCGAGTTCCCACTAAGCAATGTGGTTTCGTAGTCAACCGCGGAACGACGGATGCAATCCGAGCGGCACATCTGTTGGTCGAGAAGCATTCCGAGAATCACAAGCTACCGCAGCTACGCAGCCTTTCTCGAACGGGAAGGGCTTTGACCGTGTTCCCCAAGAAGTCATCAGGTACACGCTGCATTGGCACGGCGTCACAGCGGAGCTCTTCAAATGGGTTAGGATGTTCTGTGCCGACCCAAGGAGTCGTGTGCATGCTGCCGCGGGCACGTCAGCGGAATTTCCAATCTCCGCGAGCGGGTCGGTCCTCTTACACTAGGAGTCAGCCTCCCACCACTCCTCTTCGCCGTCGTCATAGTCGAGAAACCTCCCACCAGGCCGACGCCATGAAATCTGCTATAAGCAGACGGTGTCATGCTTGCGTCAGAACAAAATAGGACCTTGGGGGCAGACGCAGGACAGGAGTGGATGTCTAGCGCAGTTCGGTCTTCGGCTCAACGTCAAAAAGACAGAATGAGACGGCCAACCTACAAGAGCTTGCCAACATTCCGGTTGGTGGTAATGCCCTCCGTAGAACCGATCACTTCATGTGTCTTAGCTCAACACTCACAGCCGATAGTAACCTAGCCCATGAAGTCGTCGCTCGCTTCTACGCTGCGTAGTTAAAGTGGCGCTTGTTGACAGGAGTGCTGTGCAGAGCGAGAAGGTCCCAGATAGCTCCAAGTCAAAGGTGTATCGAGCAGACGTTTGATCCGTTGCATTGTATGGTGCAGACTGCTGGCCACTCACCAAGTAATTGGAAAGCCATCTTAGTGCAGTGGAGACGGAAATGTTACTATGTATTGCTGACTTCATGCGTACAGACCACATTTACAATAAGAAGATCCGTGAGCGGCTTGGCATCGCACAGATAGGATAAACCTCGTGAAACCCGCCCTATATGGCATGGCCGCGTTCTGCGCGCCAAACGAGACACCGTCTGCAACGTATGTCTCAGTCTTGAAGTATCAGAAAAGCGACCAAAGAGGCAGCCAAAGCAACGGTGGTTAGACACACCGCATGCCGACCTGGAGCACGTGGGTGACCACCCAGACCAGGCGTACGATAAAGCGAAACGGCGTCAAAAGTTGAGGGAACTGGGCCCCTCCAACGGAAAGGACAAGCGCTTTACAAGAAAAAAGAAGAGGTTAATCTCAACATTAACAATATTGTGGAACTTCTCGGCTTGCCATGACGCTATTTCTGCGACACCCCTCTTACCCTCCCGCTCCCTTTTAAAAAATTTGCGTTTGCCACTGCATCGCAGCGATCGTGACGATAGTACCGAATACCACTGTCCCCACGATATACTAATAGGAAGCATAAAAGGGATTGCGCAGAAGCATGTGTAGAAAATCTGCTTCGGTCTCCATGGAACGAAAATCGAACGCGACTTTGCTCTCCGAAGAACGGAAACGATCGTCTTCAGCGCCAAAACCTACCTGGCTTCCACATCGGTTCTGTTCTTTGTGCAAATAAATGTCGGTTTTTCCAATGCATCAGCTGGATCGGTACGTGCAACAAATACGTTGTCGAGCGCTTCTAACCTTTCCAGAACCCCTACAGATTTCGCAGCTACAATAGAAAAGCAACTGCTTGAAATAGAGATCCCACCTTTTTTCTCTAGAACACCTGTTAGTTGTTCCGCTTCACTGAATGACCCGTTACAAATGTAAATTGATGCCGGCTTCATAAGCTTGACTTGTGTTCCCACAAAGAGCTAAAAGGAAATGCATATACGAAGAAACGAATCAAGGAAATTCAGTAAAAATTCAACTTTAACCCTCGGCGGCAGCCATTTAGGGTCGCCGTTCAACACTGGCACAGTACCATATCCCTCGATAACGAAATCTGTTTTGCAAGTGCTTGGAGTAGGTACTGAGCGAGTCTCAGTGTATGGCTGGTACGGAAAAGCTAAAAAAGATATCCTCAAGTTTGAACATGTACTTAATTCTTGAAAAGGTGAGATAGGCAGATACAGACTCTAGCAATCATTTCTTCGTTTGTGCTCGATGAACTCTCGAAGGAATTAGCGATAAGTTTCAAATAAGTGCCCAACAGAACTGCGCTATCCGTTTAACAACATGACATGGGTTCACTCTGATATGATTAAGCTCTATTCCACACTATCATTATCTAGATAAAGCCAGTTTCTGACGAGTATAGCATCAATAAAACGTCCGTGGGTGTCACCAGTGTCTGTGCTACGCAAGGAGCCCGCATCGGTTTTTCATCCCTCAAAATCAAAATAGCCATGGTCGCCGCCTTTGGGTGCGGAACATAGTAATCATCGATGATTGCGAACATGCTAAAGATGATATTGTGGAGAACCTGGTGGTCAGTATGCCAAATCGCATCTTTGAGGTAGCTCATTAGATAGTGAATTGCATAGTTTGCGAGTTGTTGTATAGATATACTGAATTATAACGGCAGCAGATAGGGATCGGTGACTCCATTTTTGATTAGTGCTGATTAAGGGCAGTTAGTCGCCAATCTCGAACCACCCACAATCAGTGTGCATCAAAAAAAGTTGGATGTGTTTTGGAGTAAATAAACATCACTTGGTCGCTCGATGCTGGGACACCAGCCAGCCACGATTGCAAAAAAGAAGTACCAAGCAAATGG
Organism: Ancylostoma ceylanicum; assembly: GCA_000688135.1. NCBI lineage: Eukaryota > Metazoa > Nematoda > Chromadorea > Rhabditida > Ancylostomatidae > Ancylostoma > Ancylostoma ceylanicum. The sequence continues at coordinate 32,454 of JARK01000462.1, forward strand.
GGAATTGCTCAAGTTGAGTTCGCTTTTTTACACAGCAAAGTTGGAGGATGTGACGGCAGATCATCCAGAATGTGGATGTTTGGAGTCGCATGAATAGTGCAAGAGTGCGATTCCTGCCTTCTGACGATCCGAAGTGCGCAGTACGATGAAGTAAATGCAATACTTCATCTAGAAGCGAATAATGAAGCCTTGCGAGTAAAGCAAGTATCAAAAAATGTATGAGAGTCAGATGTCAGTTGCAATTCTTGCATAAGCAGGCATAGCACCGGAAATCAAGAAGCCTTCATATCGTACCATTGCCCAGATGAAGCCAAAAACTTGGAACGCCAGTTTCAAAGCCACTGTGTCACCTCACAGTGTTCTTGGATTTGTACAGTAATACAGGCCGAGATTAATGAGATGCATAGACATCATGGAACGATTCGAAACCGTGTGAGCCGAAGTTGCTCACAATTTGCTGAGTATTTTGAAGTTCTCGGCCGTCTGTGGGAAATGACCGATACCTCACCAAAAATGAACCGTACTCCGACACTTGATACGGCATGCTCACTTTATCACTACGTGTCGAGTGGCCGAGCGGCTGCTGATCACCAGCTGGCGTCCGGTTCATCATCACCGGCTGGCCTCTCTACCATATCAGCAACCAGCCGGGAGAAAGCTCATGGCCGGCTGTGCTGGTCGACCATGATATCCTTCCGGTAGGCCCGGTCGGAAGGGTTTGTTGTTTGTAGCATATGATAAAGAATAAAAGCATCGGCAGGGTGAGAGGGATCAGTAGCACATAGGGGCGTAGTGGCTAAAACAGCGGACTTTCAATCACTTATGAGCAATGATCAAGTTGGTTCAAGGCCACTTGATATGGAGTATGTGGACTTGATCGTAACATACAGTACTGGCTAAAAAGATATCACCTTTTGAACTTTTCTTCATAACTGCTCTCTAAGTGAAGCTTGAGATTCCTAATTTTGGGAATAAACTGAGCTACTAAGATCCGTGCCACGCTTGCAAATTTTTATAAGAGAAGAATTTTCACCCAAAAAAGTCAAAACCCCTCATTTCGTACCATTTACAATCGACTACTGTGCGACTTCCACCAGCGGAGTTTCTGCCAAAATCGAATCTTTCTTAGCGAATGGAGTCATATCGAACAGACTTCCAGTAGGCTGCGGCCGACTCCTGTAATCTCTGGATCTCAGTCAACTTGGAACTAACCTCTTTCGACGGTTTTAGCCATTCTGGACCGCACGTAAGGCCCTGTTTCGAGCCGCATCTTGTTCTGTTTGATGCTTTAGCTCAAGCAAGAAGAGAATGCTCGCGCTGGGGTTCGCAGGATGCTCAACCTATCCAGATATCCGAGCTGGAGGTACGGTCGCCAGTGGCGCACATCGCAGGCTTCGAGCTTCGCATTTTTATTCTGGAGAAGAATGGAACTTTGATAGTGTTTTTCATCCGAAATTATGTATACGATTTTTTAAAATGCGGCGTGGAAATATAGCACCCATCGAGTCTCGAATCGGGCGAGGTATGGAACGCAAAGTTTCTCCGGGCATCCGCATATGTCAGAGGAGTGAGACATCGTGCTCTATTTCTACAAAAGTGGGCAGAGTGAGCGTAAAATTGGTTGGATGACTCAAAAAAAGCGCTCATAAGATTATGCTTCTCATGCTAATGGTCGAATCCTGAGAATAGAGCACGCAGACTCACAGCCTCTTAGAGGTGGTTGCTGGTGATCATTTTGAGTCCTCGTGGCTCATCCATTTCAGAATGCTCCAGATATCAGCGTCTACTCACGCTTTCTAGCAACAATGTTTGTTCTTCAGATGCAACGATGCTCTCGTAAACTTATCTCTCTCCACCGGAATAAAAATGCAAAACTTGAAACCCGTAAGGTGCCCCACTAGTGGCCTTGTGTCCGGCTAGGGTACCTGGATTGGCTGGGCTTCAGGCGAGCGCCAGTACAATCACACTCTTCCTGCTCAAGCTAGGGCATCATGTAGAACAAGATTTCTCTCAAAACAGGACCGTAATTGAGAGCCAAAATGACTGAAACTGCTGAAAGTGGTCAATTCCATGGTGACGTCAACTGAGCTCCGTATATGTCAGGATTCCTCCTCAACTTACCGGAATTACGTTGGATATGAATCCATTCGCACGGAGAAATTTGATTTTGTCGGAAATTCCACTACTGGAAGTCGCATATTGGTTGAATATGAGTAGTGCAACACCAAGTATTTTGACCTATTTGAGTAAAAATTTTTTCTCTCATAAGAATCTCGGGCGCAGTGAGGATCTTTGTAGCTCCGTTCATTAGCAACGAGAGGTTGCCCTACCTCCCAAAATTAGAGAGTTCAAGCTTCACTTAGAAGTTATGAACAAAAGTTCGATAGAATGATCTTTTTGGCCAGTACTGTATATCGCACATTCAAGCCACCATTTATGAGGGGGGACTCAGTGAAACTATAGATTCCTAGGATTAAAACTAGAAAAGCTTTCTAGAACTAGAACTAAACAACAGGCTCCGACTTTTTAACAATGAGTAGGATTGAATCAATTCCTAAGAATAATCGGTCAATTACTAGAATTCTTGACAACAATCTCAAGTTATGATGACTTCCTAGGCAGATATGTGATTGTATGTATTTGTAATTGTAACTACTCAGTGATTCCGGGACGGCACAGCCCGAACACGTTTCTTCAGCAGTTACACCGTGAGATCGTGGAATATTTTGTCGCACCACGAGCTAACAATGAGTTCCCTCCTAAAATGTTGCTATTGGGGGGGG
>JARK01000463.1:0-18569 GCA_000688135.1 Ancylostoma ceylanicum
CATCCACGTGGCGCGGGCGAGGAGATGGAGATGTTGAGTGTTGCCTCGTCCGCGCCACGTGGGTGTTGCGGCGCGCCCTGTCTGCGGGAGTGGCAATCGTGATTGACGTTCCCTGTACTAATATCATACTAAGCGCTGCAAAACATCACATGAATACAAGAGCAAAGCAAACTATAGCAAAGCAATCTATCTCGGTATTTCGTAGTTTGCCTGGAAGTGTTCCGTTTCTTTTTTTAAAAAAAGTATTAGATTCAAGCTCCCTAAGCAGGAAAAGCGTAAAAAATAAATAACTGATGTCACGATGATCGGATCTAGGATGCGTGAACGCATAATCGCATGCGCGAAAAGGGAGTTGAGGAGAAGCAGGATGCGAAAGTTGGTTTGCTAGCATGCTTTTGGTTGGTTATGCGTTCATGAATCCCTGGAAGCACAAGCCATAGCCTAATCCTAAGCCTAAGACTATGCACAAGGCTAAGCTCTAGCATATGCTTAACCACCGGTTCAACCTTAGACTTAGGCTAAGCCTAAACATGTGTAGCTCCCTAACTCCCTTTCCCTCAATCACGCTAACCATTACTGGTTTGCTTGGTAAAAGTTTCATGAACCCACCCATGACAAGGAATCGACCTGTCACAGGATAGGTGCGAATCTCAGGATCTTCCAGTCACTGCTTCTGACCATAGAGAACAATCGGAATCATTTCTAAACCTATCATCATTGGTACCGCAACTATCACCAGCTGATCCTTCGATGGATCATTCACCGATCAGTTGCGCGGCGGTCGCGTCGCGGTTTTCGCTTATTCACTGTGATAAGTGAACGTTCACCACTTTATTTGTATTGTTATGCTGTCCAGTTCAGGGCGAAAACCCGATATTTCTTTGCATCATTCTAATTTATGAGCATTTGTTTGCAGGGATAAATGCATCATGGCAAATAAGCGACGTTTTGGAGACCAGAATTATGTGAAGATCAAGAAGACGTGTGTTAAAAAAGGACAGCTTTTTGTCGACACTCTATTCCCTCCTACAAATGCCAGTCTGTTCCTGGAGCAAGGCCGAAGTTCCGATATCGTTTGGAAGAGGCCAGCGGTGAATTCCTTTTATTGGTCAAACTATGACTTAATTGTTTTGCTAGTAGGCAAAGTGTTGCTGGAAATCACTCAGAAGTTTTACGCGGAAAGGAGAATTGGGCGAACGTGCGACCTTCTTATGACTCATTAATTTTTACATCTTCAGTATTATAACGATTGTAACTATGAGAAAATAACGGGAATTTTCGGCACCATTCAACATTTTCGATTTGTTGGACTTTGCACAACCGTTTGAGTTAATGATGACGTGTTAGAATTACATGTTATTCATTTAGCTTGCCATCATGCAAGTTTAGCCTACACCGTGTTTCTACTCTTTTATGTTTTCCAAGTTTTATGTTGGCATTCGCATCTCACTGGATGGCGGTACTTAATGTTTAACTGATAACTCCGAAACGTTGTAAAGTTTAAAAAAATGTCATAAACATCATGTTCATACTGACGTCATCTGTCGCTCTCTAAAACGTCGCCACTCATGATTCCGAATTTTAGGAACTTCATAACGACCCACATCTGTTTGTTGAGGGAGCGTCACCCAACGACGTCACACAAGGTATACTTGGTAACTGTTGGTTCGTCTCCGCATGTTCTGCTCTGACCCACAATCAACACCTTCTGAACAGGGTGTGAATGGATCTTTCTCTGACGTCTCATTTGTCCTCCTCACCAACATTTTATGAGCTTAGGTAATACCGGACGCAGAAGCTCAGGAATGGGATCCTAAGAATGAGTATGCAGGTGTGTTTCGGTTCCGATTCTGGAGATTTGGAAGCTGGGTTGAGGTGGTCATTGATGACCTCTTACCGACAAGGTAGCTCTTTCTCGTATTTACTGCATTAAGTCGATTACACGTATGTTGCAGAATTTGTTCATTCCTGCTTTAAGGGATGGGAAATTGCTCTTCGCAAGGTCAAAGACTCCAAATGAGTTCTGGTCTGCTCTCCTGGAAAAAGCATTCGCAAAGTAAGGATCAACGTTTGATTATATGTATGTTAGACAATTTTTTTCACGCTAAGGATTTTGAAAATTATTGGACGGCTTGAAAAAGTACTTCAAAAAAGTAAATCACCTTGTGGGACGAAGTCATCTGTGGGTATCTTCAGCGAAAAATCAATGGTTTTGCGTGAACTCACATATTTATTCGTAATTTTCATTAAGGAGTGTTTCTAAGACATTACCTCTCTGTAGGTTTTTGATAATTGTGATGATTAGTGCTTGAATTGTAAAGGGACGAGAGACATGATAAAGTTTGGGGAAAGGAGGGAGAACATCCATTCGTTTTCTTTTTATATTCAGTATGCGGTTTAAAAACCTAGAAAACTAAACATGGACTAAAGGAACATACTAAGCCAACGGATATTTTCTCAAAACGGGTGGAGCGTAGGATCGACGAGGACGTGAACGGTGAGGGCGCGAGAACGTAGGTCTCTTCGTTGCTGTTCTCTCTTTTGAACTACCATGTTATTTGGAAGTTGTATACCTACTTTTTCAAGTGTTATGATATCTATCTTTGCATGTTCGACATGATGTATAGTGTATTTCTATTTATGCATGCTCTGTCTTCTGCCACATTTTATTTTTATTTCTGTTTTTGTTTGTCTTGGATCCTTTCTACCCGACTAATTTGTTTAAGAAGAGGGTTTTTCTTCATATCGTTGCCTGTGCATGGTGTTTGAGTACAAAGCAATCCTTTTTTGAACCCATCACACACTTGCTTTTCCAAAATCCTAAACAAAGCTCACACCTAGAAAAAGGATGCGTTTATTCGTTAAACTCTTCACAGACAATGATATGAAGAAGAAACTATGCTCATGGCAAGAAGCTATTGTTAGAAATTGAGTTATAGAAGTCAAACCGCAAACTTTTCGTAGTGCATTCGTTATGAGGGAGTGTTTTAAAACTCGTGGCATAACCAATCACGCCATTGGCCCTTAGTTATGTTCATGAACCTTTCGCGAATTTGTTTCATGCCGTGCCGCATAACACTCTAAATCATGCCTGTAGAACTGAGAACGGTGCTGTTGCGTTTTGGCAGCACGAATTCTTGCATGATCGTCCAATATGATATAAATTTTGAGTTTTCGCGTTTGCAAGTTTCTGACTAGGATTGGAAGTGATACAGCATCTTTTGAGTGGTTACGATGTCAAAACGCTGTAGTTCTCCTCGGCGACAAAGTACAAAAATGTTGAAACATTGGGCGGGGTTGCAAGGGTTTGGGTTTTTTCATTGTATTCATTGGTAAGGTAGTTAGTTCAGATGTCGTGCTTTGTCTTGCTCATTTACAATACATAAAGCACCATTCCAATGCTTTTAAATAGTGCAAGACTTATTAACCTATTTACCCCCCCCCCCCCNCGCCATAATTATTATAGACGGCCAACAATATAATTATTGATTTCCCCCCACTGACATTAACGCATGGACTTTTTCCCCAATCCACTTTTACCCTTCCATTATGGCGCTGCCCTAAGTAATAAGGCGACCCCCCCCCCCCCTAATCGTAACGAGGTTAATGTGTGTTGCTGTGCATTTGAAGATCTCTAATCATTGACATTCACATAATCCTTTTGTAACGGAAAGAAAACGGGATTGAGGCCTTCACTTTCTGTATGGCACCGCAGCATAAACTTGTGGTTCCGTAGTTCTGCTATTTCACTTAATTCCATGCAATGCCATTCTTAGTATAGGCAGAAAACTGACAGAAAAAAAAAACAAGAAAGAATTTGATTTTTCTTTCATCTCTACAATTTTGCAGCGCGGTCGGCTGTCAGTATCTTACTTTATAAAAATGCTCCATAGTCAGATCCAACCCGAGAATGTTGATGGTTAGTCCAGAAAATAGGCTCCAGGGTGGCATGAGAAAAAAGGTGGGGTTTCCGCAGCTTTGGGGGCCTGGACGGTCGGAGCTCTGAAAATAAAGTTGATTAAAAGCTAGTTCCTATTTTGGATGTTAATCAAAAGTTAGTTCCAATCCATATACTCAGAAATATGTATTTAAAAGGCAATGATATAAAAAGGGAAAAGGAGAAATGAGGCGTGATTGTTAAAAAATGTTAATAATGTGGTTCGTTCGATAGACAAGGACTTGTAGTGATAAGGACAAATAAATAAATAGCCCCCACCCCTCTTCCCGCCAGTGGAGTGCATTATGATGAACACAGCGATCGCTTTAACACTCAGTTTACTGCAAACTTCGAAATTTCTCCCCCTCCCCTACCTTGTGCCCGGTTCGCAAATGTGAACTCATCCACACGTGAGAAAAGAGAGTACACGCAACATGCAGAAAATTTCAGAAGTCGAGGCCCACACGCACGAGCCTTACCACCTGTTTAAACAAACTAAAGGTAGTGTCCAGGCAAAATCATTGAGTTCGAGTGCTTATTAGACAATGAAAGCGGGCCGACTCTATAAACATTTGCCAAAGTTTCGGAGAAAAATTCCCAGAAATAAGCGAGGTATTCGCCTCAGACCCAATACCCAAATCCATCTTCAGTGCCCAGCCCGCCCACACGACGATTTCGTGAAAGCAGATCAAATCTTGTCTGAGATGGTCAAGACATGTTCCTTTGTCTGACAGTCTGGTCCCTCTCCATTCTGTCATGTTAGGGATGGCACTCTCCCCAACATGGGTCAGCTTGTTGAACACGTGTTCTTGAATTTGACACATACTGCAATCGATAGCTATCTAGAATTTCGACTACAATTGAGGAAAAAAACTGGTTACTAGTAAATCTATCAACGAAAAGAATAAAACGATGTCGTAGATGTTCCTCAGGATGCTTTAGCGTTTATGATCAACAGTAATCAGCTGCGTTTTCCGAAATGTAGGAGCTCGAGAAGCCTCATTGCCACCTTTTCATTCTTGGCCGGACAACTCGTCCACATCGTAACTTTCAACCCTCTAAAAACAACAAATTTCGAGGTTTTCGTGGGAAACCTACACAATTGAAATCATCTTGGCAAGTAGAGTAAGAAAATGAAAGATTTCAAGTATCAAGAATTTTGCCTGGACACTGCCTTTAAGAACGGGAACAAGTATCACACGAGAATGAGAGTGGTGATATCAACGGAATATGTGGATGCGGAGACAGTTGGAGTGCCGTGTTGCACGTGGTGTTGCGCGTGCTGCGGGTCTGGACTACTGGAGTCTGCTGTACATCCTTCATTTTCATGCATTCCACACGAGATATCAATAAAAGCGGGCTGGAAGTGTACTACGCTAATCAAGCATCGGTCCCACAGAGCGCTGTTTGGCCACGATATTGAATTAATGCGGTGTGGCTCATATAATTCAGTGGGTAGAAAGGGTTCCCGAAAAACAGGAATAAAAATAGTGTGAAGTTGTGGAAGAAAACACAGCACACAGAAATACTATTTAACGATACACGAAAACCAGCAAGCATAACATTAGACACTTGAACAATCTAATAAAGAATCAAAGTACAACTTGAAAATGACATGCATATGCATAATGCAGAGATGCAGCGAAAATCTACCTTCCTTCGTTGTCATAGTCACCACCATCATCAATCATCGACAACGTAAATTCGGCAGTGGGTGGGAAAGGGAAATCATAACAGCGTTATTTTGTCGCTATTTTGTCCGATATTCAATAAACACTTCATTTTTTGAGAGAAATTCAGTTCTAGTTCACCTACTCTCAAGGGTGAGCTTCGTCTAAAGCGGGGGTTGGAATATCGACTGTGCGGGCGGCAGCTGCTCCTCTGCCATTACGTAACGTGCACCTAATCAAGTGCAATGGTATAGCGTCAGAAGAGTTACAATAGAGAATTTCGGCGCTCTGAAAATATTTAGTTAGAAAATGATGTCATTTTGCAGAAGCGGCTTTTCATAGCAAGTTGTATTCTTCCATGTATCTGCGGCGTTGATCTTGAATCGCTTTTTCATATTTACTGATGATTCTTCTAATGTGAATTGTGCCGTTTTCGCAGAGAAGTGGGTGATGGTGCATGACCACGTAGCTAACGGTGGTTGCTTTGTGCATTTTGGTAAAGTCATTTTCAATTCCAACGATAACTGAGTATTTGTGCGCATTGCCTGCCTTTCACTGCGCCCTCTCTCCAATTGCTGCGTATTTCCTAGGTCCTCTCTTAGACGTCTCTTCAACTGTATCCCTCAGTAAAGCGGACCATATACCTCTCGCTCTACTCTGGACTTCCCGTGGTTTGACCCTGGTGTTTTGCGTTTTCTCTTGTTTGCTCGTTTCGATTGGAGCATATTAGCATGCTGCAGTGAGGCATAGAAATCGTGACAACTCGTCCATTAGTGACATTCCACCAGATTTTGAGAGAAGTCCGAAGAAAGTCGCCATGATTATGAATAAAATTCCTAAACTCTAAGTGAGCTCAATGGCTAGAAGAAATATTGATCCTGTACTTATGTGGTGTGCGCTACCTCCACAACTGTTGCAATTGAACCATTTGAACAAAAATCGTGTCCCTTAGGTTACTCATTTTATCAGGCTGTACGGATGCTACGAAAACCTAGTAGGTGGCCATCTCTCCGATGCTCTTCAGGATGTATCCGGAGGAGTTGCAGAGACTGTCAACGTGGCTAAATTCCTTAAAACCGTGAGTTTCAAGTGTTATAGTGATAATGATTACTCTATCTAGAAATTCGTCTTCGTCGTTTATAAGCTCATATTTCTTCAAGAATGCGTAGAACTGTCTTGAAGCATTCACGAGACCTTATTGATGTGCTGTCTCTCTATTGAGAACCAAATTCAAAAGGTCGAAGTGCAAATAGAAATCTGACCGAAATCACATAGCATACTTGGTGGGGCTCACACAACTACAGTGTGGGTTACCTTTAAACTTTTCGCATCTGCTCTTGTTCGGCAAACATATTCAGTTCTTTTATGTGAGGGATGAATGAAATTGAAGCGATCAGACCAGCTTGATTTATACCCATTGTTGAGTGGGAGGAAAGAAATTGAAGGATGTACATCTTGGGTTTCCTTTTGGTTCATGGCAACACGAGTTTATCTTCATACAGAAGCCAAAGATGTAGAATTTTTGATTTTTTCTAACCCATGTGTCACCATTTTCACGACTGTGATTCAATATTAAACAGCTTTATAGGAGCAAAATTAGCGCTTGTCCTTGAGTGAACGCCATAACGACAAATCTAAATGAATGATTACTGAGAACAGCGTAAAAACTTTTCTTAGGGTTATTTCCGGTTCTTTTTCATTGTTTAGGTAAGGGGGTCGAGCTTATCATTCCTATGAACTTCCCATCTTTATTTGCCACAGTTTCCTACATTTTACAGTGAATGTTAAATAGTTGGAATACACACGGTCAGTGGTGAATTTTGACGTATGCGCACCTTTCCGATCTTAGAACTCATAACTATTGTAACTGCTTTTTCACAATAACTTGATTTTTTCTTATTTTCCACTCCCTGTAGATGTACTGGTGAGTGAGGCCTTTACCGAATCTTATACGTTAGGATAGCAATTCCGTCTTGATTATACAACCACTGTCCTTCAATGATAGAAAGAATGTTTATTGACTGCTCACTCATTCTCACAATCCGTAGAATAAGGTATTGTTCTGGAAGAAGCTGTATATTTGAACAGGTAAAAACAAAACATGTGATGCAAGGCGACAAAACTTGAGACAAATCCAAGAATACACATCGCACTCTTGCCTCCGTATTTTTTTAAACCACTCTGTACTCTTTTAGTGTGGGCTTCTCTGACTATTATTTATGTTATCCCTGTAACGTTTGCTTTTGTTTGAAAGGTCACTTGCGAAGTTTGGTGACGTCGAGTTAGGGTTCATCGAACTCCTCGATTCTCAGACCTCCCAGGTTTGAGAGCAGGCGAACGTTAACCTGCACGATGCTTGGAGCAATCCCATTACTAACACTGATAATTACATGGTTTGATGAATACTTCGAATGTGATGCCACTTTACCCACTCTTACACTCCTCGAGCAGTATAGGGGCAGTCTTTCAGGGTAGAGCTAGGTATGCGGGAGAAGTGGTACCTTCCAGAATGTTCTCGAGTTTTGGATTTGCTTAGCGAACAGTGAAGGGGGAGGTTGTTTGGCAATACTTTTCAGGAATCAAACCGTTCCTATCGCTAAACCGCTAAAGAAAAAGTATTGGAAGAAAAGCGGTTACTTTTGGAAGAGGAAAAGAAGACAAACCGTTCCTGTTCTTATGGTATACCTGGCTGTGTGGCTAATGTGAAGTGCAGTAGTAAAATAATACTGCCGTGAGAAACTATGTTAATAATTACCAGCGTCCCAGTTCTGCGCTAGGTTTCAGCAAAAAAAAAAAAACCCTTATGTTTTTGGGGTCTTGTAAGTGGTGAAGCACTGCCCAAATTTCTGGTTTAGTTATTTAGGTGCCATTTTATTCAAGTTTTACTGTTTCATCCTTAAATCGAGTTGTTACATGTGGACTTTTGATGTTCGTTTAAATACGAAAAATATCATACTTCATCAGACAAGAACAAGTTGTGTTTTTTTAATGTTATACAGAACAGCAGATACACGGCATACAATTAGACTATACCTACAGTGGCGGTCTATGCATCACAGAATGCCGCCCGTCCGCTTTGCCTCGCCGCACTACCTGCAACTACGCATAGATGCTGCGTCGCAGCAGAGCAGACGGGTGGTAGTCTGTGATGCAAGGATGGTTGACAGCCAGTGTATGATTGTTTACCAAGGTGGTGAAAAATAAAAACGTTCGTTTTCAGGGTGGTCCTGACTCTCCAGATCAGCTTTTCAACAACATGAAGGAAGCGTTCGACAATGAGGCGTTGATAGTCGCTGCTATTGCGGTTGTTCTATTCGCCGTGTATCGTTTAATTTGGATTATTTATTATAAGCATATACTTGCATTTAGCTAACACTTCATTTCATTTGGACTAAATTAAGGCTAATACCAAAGATGAAATCGAGCAAACCTTGGATTGTGGTCTAGTGAAAGGACACGCGTATGCTGTAACAGCGGTTAAATATGTGGAATTAGACGCGAAGTCAAGTACATTCAGGTCTACATTTTCTTGATTTCTTCGACATTGTTTTGCAGAATTCTCAGTTCGTTTCATATCTCACCAATTTCGCTGACAACTCGAACAAGCTTGAAATGAGCACTATCAATGGTGTGGTTTTGTAGCAGTCTTTTTGGCCACCACGATCGCATCAGAATGATCCGGCTCCAGAATCCATGGGGCGAAAAGGAATGGAATGGACCATGGAGTGACGATAGCAAAGAATGGGAACAAGTTCGCTTAGACCTGTTCTTTGCCTTGTTTCTTCTTTTTCTTACTTGCTATTCTATTGTAGGTCACAGAATCTCAGAAAAATTCACTTGGAATTACTGTGGATGAGGATGGTGAATTTTGGTGAGCTTCAGTAATCCCGACACTTTGATTGTTATGAGAATATTCATAGCGCAATCTTTCTTAGAGTTATGAATGTTTCCCTCTTTTTCGTTTTTTTCTCAAACCTCTGTTTTCCAGGATGCCTTGGTATTCGTTTGTCCAGTACTTCACCGACATCTCTGTTTGTCAGCTGTTTAACACGAAGATATTCTCCACGTCGAGAAGGTCAACTTTTCTTGCATTTATTCTCGTACTTCTAATCCTAATGAAGTTTAATGGTCCGTTTTACCGGCTGGCGATCATAAAGAGCAATAGGTCGTGACAGCTGTCAACAGCTCTACGAACCCTGTGTGAAGGTTTTCATGCCTATAACCTGCGATGAGCATGCTAGACTACCTTGTACGAAGGATTTTTTGGCTTGCGACCGGGCTGAATGTGGATTTCCTAGAACTAGATACACAAAACATAATAACGCGTACAAACTTGTCTTATTCCAGTGAAATTTGAGTTTCCGTCACTTTCTTCTTACTGAACAAGGTCAAGTGTGCCTTGAAGCAATCTTTTACTTACAACAAACCAGTGCTCAGATGTATGGAAGACTAAGTTTCCTCATACCCATGATAGCATTGGGTTGGGCAATAAATTCATGCGATTTTCCGTGGACACAGGAACTATTGCTTTTCACAGACAACATTAGCCTTAACATGTGATTTATGAACCTCCTTTCCTTCGCTATCAAGGCTACCGGAGACAGTGAAGCACCCCATTCTCATCTCAGTGAAAAGCTGTACCGTTCAAGATGTCTCAATTTGTGACTGCCAGCTGCATATGTTGAATGGAACTTAAGAAAATATTATACCTAGGAAAATGAGCAAAATAAGAGGTTAGAAACTGCCTCAGGCTTGTAGGGTTGCATGAGTAAAACTATCTTTAATTCTAGCATCTCAGTTATCGAATCGGTGGAAGGAGACGAGCGTTCTGAATGTGAAGGGCCACTTGTAGTGAGCCCTTCAATTTTTTTCCGCGAAGTGAATCAGATAAACCTAAGTACTGCTGTGATTCTACATTCGCAGGGGTTCTTCTCTACAGTTAAGCAAAACATAGTGGATGAACATCTCATTGTTTCTCAGACTCTATATTCAGAAGAAGGGATATCTTCCAGGCTAAAATTAGCCTCTCTGAGGCGGGCGCACGTTTCTGCTCCGCCTCTTGAGCAGTAACGGTTTCTCTTCAGATGTCCTTGATGTGGCTAGCCTCCCAAATGAATGTCCCAAAGTGGGAGACCAATACAGTGCTGCACGAATGAGAAGAAGAGCACTAGGGCCTCCTAATTCTCGAATATCTAGATGTTCGAATTGTTTCCTAGATTGTTATTAAAGAAACAAAATTATTCGATTTTTATTCGGTCCAAAGTATAATGCCTTCCCCTTTAGACCGGTCGGCCATGTCGCCACTTCCTTGAGACTGCGCTTCGTTTTCCCCCTCCATTTGCAACTATTTGTCGTGTCTGACCAAAAATTTTCGTGTCCCTCTGTAAAGCAAATTGACGAGTGAAAGGTACATGCCCAAATTCGATCTGTTGTGAAGTTCTCTTTCAGGTACCATGAAGAAGTATTTTATGGTGAATGGACTACTAATGGAGTGAAAAGTGGTGCACCAGATGACTTCGCTGGCGGGTGTCTCAATTTCTCCGCCACATTTTGTAATAATCCACAGGTTTGTTTGAATGGCTTTTTCTGGAGTGTGGATAGAGTTTCCCCTGCCCCTTCCTCCCGCGACGACCGCATCGGCAGGTCACGATACTGTCCCAATTCGTGCCTTATTTTTCTCATCTACAATTTTGATCAAGAATTAGTACAGTGAATCCGCGCCGACGAGGCCGCCACCGCTGTGGGGGGAATCAGAGACGGCCACGCTTGCCAGCACTTCACGTCATCATCTCAAATCTGCGTATCACGTCTCATCGTTATCTTCATGGTATCAGTCAATGATTTGGCTGTGACTTGGGCGACTTGGAAGCTAACAGCATACGCGCCGCCTCTGGATCCCCGACCGCTGTGGCGGTCTCGTCGGCGCGGATTCACTGTACGATACTGTGAATGTTGCTGTAACATAATAGTTGCAATTTGTCACGTTTGCAGTTTCTCCTAACTGTATCTCAGCCTGGAGAAATCATGTTTGCGTTAACCCAAAGAGAACCAAATGAAGGAACGAAAAGGAGGGATCCATACGTAACTATTGGGATACATGTCATGAAAGTTGAGAATAACCGTCTCCATCGAATACATCAAGTGAGTTGACGTCGGCTTCTGTTGAATATTAGGAACTACCATCTTAGTGACACTTTTTGCTTGGCTTATAGCTAACACTTTTCGTTCCATTAATGTTTCAGAATAAATACAAATATGAGTGCGAAAAGAATGGGAACCGTTGGGGGATTCGTGTACGCTGTGTGTGTGTTCTCAATGAAAGAATTGTGTCATACTGTAATTATCCACAAAATCGACAGGATCAGTTTTTGCTTGAGCATACACAAACACTTCCGAAGAGATGAGGAAAGTGCGTGCTTTTGAGAATGGGTGCCAACTTCATAATCGTGCATTTGTAAATCGTCACTAGGCGAGACCAATGAAAAAATGGCAGCGCCAAACGAGCAAGCACGTCCTAGAATCCTGCTATGGGCTGAAGGGGTCAACCCGGTCGACCCTTATGGATTTATTTTACGGGGACAAGTTCAAACCCGAGTTGGGATGGTTACGAGTTTTACCCGCAATAATCCCATCTGGTTCCCTTTTGGCTGAGTACATCACAAATGCAATTTTGAGCGGAGAAGACATACATTTGTGAAAAATAAAGCTTCAGCAAGATGAAATGTGTTACGGTAAAGGCGATATTGTGGATTAGTATTTCCGGTTTAGAAATTTCGAAGGTTGCTCATTCGGGCCAAGATTAGGTTCTAGTCCTGGAAGTAAGTGGGGTCAAACATGTTGAATTAATGCTGAGTTTTCTTATACCACATAGGTTGTTGATATAGCTGAAAATGCTCAGGTTTCGCGATAATGGAATATGGGAGCTAAATGTTGAGTTTTTATTATATGGCCGTAACTAAGACGTTTCGGAAGCTGATATTTCAGGTCTAGGTAGGGCTACGTATTATGTGGGCTCGGTGATGCTTATGTGACAGGTTGATGTTGGGTCCTTGCGTTCCGATGAACTGATTACTTATCCTGTTCCAAGATCCACTGCTTGGAATCATAGTGGTTTTAAGTCAATGAAAGAAATGAAAAAGATTATATGAATTGCTTAGCTGTCTCGCCGTCACATGCCGTTTTCAAACCATAGCTACGATAGGGGAGAGATGGGGGATAAGAAGAGTGAAGGTTATCTAGGTGTCTAGGCCGAAAAAGTGAAGGTTGTTCCTCAACCGTAGCTTCGACAAGGGTCAGACTGAGCTCACGAACGTGAAGGGTGACGAGTACTAGGCAACGGAAGCTATTCCTAAGATGGATTGCACCGAAATGTTTTCAAGAGCGCTCAGAAAACCTCTTCTCACTTCTGAAGGTGGTCTGGTAGACTCATTTCACTAAGGTGAAAGGACGATGGCCAGAAAGTCCAACAACAAGAGAAGAAATTTCCATTCTCGTAAAAAAAATGACGGAATACGCGTAACAATGATTCTGCAGAGTTCCAAATAAGGAAGACCGTGTCAGAATACCCTCCAGGACTCTTTTTTTTTCTTAAAGGTTTGTATATTGGCCTATTTCTCTACTCAGAATCCGTTCCGAGCACTCATCCCAAGAGAGATGACTGACCGCGCCGCTTCGAAGTGGAAACATTTGCCGTTATCCACCTTTATCGTTACTTATTTCATTCATGCACATTGGCAGATTCAATTATTTGACGGAGTCGGTTTTTATCGAAATTCTTAGGAATCAATACTCTGCGTGTTGCGCCGTCATAGTTCTAGAGATGAAAATTTCGTTTGATAAAAGGCTAGTTGTTCGTTTTTTGCCTAACCACAAGCGTGTTAACACCATACACCATTCCCACCTTCTCCCAGCCCCTGTCGGTGACCTTCTTCATTTAGTCACCTTTGAAAGATCTTTGACTTCCTTTGGTTGGATGCTCCAGGCTTCTCTCTTCTCCCCTGTGGACATCATGCTTGCTAATCCTCGTTCGTCCAGGGCAAGCGACATACGATAGCGAAGCTGCAAGAAGAGAGACTGCCCGTTTCCACATTTTTTGTTGGATACACCATGGGAGGTTATAAGCTGAGAACAACGCAGTGAATATTCTGATAAGTAAATAGCGATCTTCCTCCGGTAATGGGTCGCCGAATTTTTGGTATCATTTTATGACATACAGGGTGACAAAAAATTAACAGAACGGGTTTGGAATTCTAGTTTTTCGGCGAAATAATGTTATTGAGTGTATGAAGACATATGTTTATGCACTAGGGGACAGTCCTCATAATGGTCATCATTAGCTTGAACGCCCTTCTTGATGCTTCCCTAAAACTCGTCTACAATTTTTGCCCCTGCTTTTCGGAACTGCAGAAAAATTCATTTTAGGCTTGGCTATTGTTCACTGCTAGAAAAGTCATTGGTCAAACAACTTACTTCAGTCCGCACCAGTTGACGTGACTTGTTGGGTATAAATTCGCTCATTTCGGCGATGAACCACCCCATGCTCGAATGCGGCATTTTCGTGATGGATAAAAAATGTTCAATGCTCTGGATTTCTGCGTATTTTCGAATTCGAGGAGTTGGGCACCATCATGTTAGAAGGCCTATATTTTCTTCACAAAATAATCACAGGCGCCAGGCAAAGCAGACCATATAGCGCAAGAAACTAGAATGGAAACTGTTCCATAATTTCTTGCGCATCGTGATTACAAGCCTAGTGCTGGTTAATTTTTAGTTTCTTATTTTTTGGTCAAGGATAATTATTTAATGTTTGAATCAATATTTTTGCTTTTTTTATTTTCAATCCGAGTCCCCAAAATGGTGGAGATCTCACTTCTCTTCTCACCCCCCCCCCCCCCCNAGCCTAGTGCTGGTTAATTTTTAGTTTCTTATTTTTTGGTCAAGGATAATTATTTAATGTTTGAATCAATATTTTTGCTTTTTTTATTTTCAATCCGAGTCCCCAAAATGGTGGAGATCTCCCTTCTCTTCTCCCCCCCCCCCCCCGCTCACCTTCTACGTCCGCGATTGCTCTGAAGGTTGCATTTTTTTGAAATGATTTTTTGAAGATTAGCGTTTTGAGCGCGGCCCATGTCTTCCATGTTTTAACACGCCTTTATAAATTATATTGATCTTATATTTTCGTTTTTTTTTTCGAAATTATTAGACGGTTTCGGACGTCTTGCATTATAATAGCTACTAGTTGAAAATTCAATACGTGTATTTGGCTCTACAGTCCATAAAATTCGTCGGTAGAGGAACCTAGGCGTGCGTGTGCGCTGCGGCTGCATTGTGAGTGTATAGCTCATCCACCTCTCTGCTGCTCTAGTTCCAGCAGACCAGTGTGATCTATCCGTCACAATTTAGCCACTACGTGCACGCGTCGCTGACTTCCCGATTCTGCTGATGAAGTTTATAGACTATACGCTTATTTGAAGTTATGTTGAATGATCTCTCTAGGCAATGGCTCCCATTGGTACATCGGATTACGCCAGTGCTCGCTCTGTTTTCCTTCATTTGCGAGATGTTCCAGTTGGAAGGTATATTGCTGTGCCTACAACGTATGCACCTCGAGAACAAACTACTTTTATGCTGCGAATTTACTCAGATCACAAAGTTGAACCACGGCTCCTGACCAAGGTATGGTTTCTTTAATATTGGAAATGAAAAAGTAAGAAGAAGAAAGTGTGTTAAATGACCCTCTAACTTGCTCCATGTTCAGCACGCACCTTCAAAAGGATTGTTTGGATGCCGGCAGCCTATTTCTGTGACCAGGATCACAATAATCGAAGCTTTTTTGGAGCAAGAAAAAGGTGAAGAGCGAATATATGCCCACAATGAGCTGTACTACTAACTCCCTTCTTGCCTAATACACTTTCAGAGGTGAACGCCTATTGCATACTAGAAAATGGGGGGTCCAAAGTGCGGACGTCCTCCGTCAAGGGTAGAAACTTGGTCTCATGGAATGAGCAGTTCGTTTTCCATAGGTGATTATTCCCCAGATTTGGCACTGATTGCTATTAACAAATCTTGTTGGCAACTTCTCTTTTCCAGAGGACCCAATTTTACAAACTTCACCGTGGAACTCTGGAATGATTGCTTGATGGCTCGTGATCACATGATGTCTAGAACAAGTTTTGATGCTCGAATTGATAATGATACTCGTGAGATTAATCTGAAATTAGATGATTTTTATGGAAAATCTTTAGGTTACCTGAAAATTATTGTTGCTGCTTTTGATGATCCCATGTATTTATAGCATTTCCCTTTGTTACCTACTTTCTTCTTGTGGGCTTTGTAGCATTCTGTGATGACAGCTGTATTCAGAAGGTATTACCGTGGTTTCCGTATGCAAAATCATCACTTATGAAATAAATCTGCGGAGAAGGCATAATTCCAACTTGGTCTACTCGCACGGATAAATATTCCCTGCACTTTTCAAGACATCTAGTGAACATAATATTTACACTGGAAGTTGTACTCGGATGAGATCGAATTTTTGCAGTTGAAAGCAACTGCTGACAAATGTGCGTAGTTTATGTGATGTTGTTGGTTTTCCCTGCTTGATTCCCTTACTTTTGACATTGAGGCTCCATTCGATTAGGTCAGTATTCGCTGCTGGTAACTGGTGGGAAAGCACACGACCATGGAGGCTCCAGCTCATAGTGAATTTTCGTTCAAGTCTCGGATATGATTCAGCTCGTTCCTATATCAAGGTAGCAGACATATTGTGCATATCATCACAATGTGCAGTTGAAGTTCCCCCGTGTAAGAGGAACGTCTCCTCATGAAATGGCACATCAACGAAACATGGAACGCGCGAAACAGATAAAGCAGATAGAACTGCAAGAGCGTGGCGAATCGAATGCATCAGAGGGTTATAGACGAGAATGGACGGAGCTACTGGAAGAGCAGATTGTCGCAACACAATTACTTTTATGTCTTCGATAGGGTAGCCTCATGTCCTGTTATGAGCGTATGATTACGTGGCACTTGAAACTGCAAGCGAAGTCAGAATTGAGTGATATTATACAGGGTGACAACAAAGTCTTTGGCCTCACTTTGCAAGCCATAAAAATGCCTGTAGGTTAGACAAGGAAACCAAAATTTTATATGAGTTTACTCAATGCATCAGCTCCAAAAACCACTACTAAGATCTTGATCAAACCTCCAGCCTTTCCGATATAGTGCTCAAAACCCTCACGAGCCGCACAACCTTGAGCCCGCACCTCCTCGGGGTCAATTCAACAATACAATTCTCACGGGATTTCAGCGATCGGTCCCATAATTTTACAGAGACAAGATAAAGGAATGCGCAATGAAGTAACTATACAGGCATATCCAGATATGTTGGTGTCAAGGAGTATGAGGAATATTTCGTGAATGTGTCATAGTCACCAAAGTGACCTCCCAACCATTGTCTCATGAATTTTTCTTTAAAAGCAGTTACAAAGTTGCTTTAAAAGGCTCCTTCCATGCATATAATGTGCGGCTGGGACTTAGCAAAACAACACAATCACGGATTCCTCCATTAATACTTTGAGCACTGAATTCACCTCTGTGTTTTCGCGAGAATTGCAACAGATGAACACTTGGTGGTTTTTGCTCCAAAGAAGGACAACAATAGGAAATATTGCTAGCAATGAAACTGCCTTCACTTTATTTATATAATGCACTTAATTGGCGCACCATCAAAAGACAAGTATACATACAGAATGTCCGAATCAAGTATCAACAAAGTAGGCCAGCTTGTTTGCCTAGGTCATCCGGCATTTAGAAAAAGATGTCGGATATACTATGAAAAGCTTCAAGTCATGCGCCCAATCTCTGCCCATGACCTGAGGTGTCGTGCAGAAGAAAAACTGGTAGTGGTACTGCTTGTTGCTCATCAGAATCAACTGCAAGAACAGGCGATTGGCAGTGGGAAGTGCCACTACTCATGCAGTGGTAGGGCATGAGCAGTCTAGAGGCGAATTTTCGGAAGTTAGATATCCACTGCCCTAACAATCCACCCCTAGATACGCCTGTCAAATCAGGTTTAACATAACTTCGATACATGCTGCCAAGCAGTAAGTATGTATGAATAGGTGGCTACCAGAGCAAGGAAAAAAAAAAGAATAGAACCCTAGGTTTGGGTAAAAGCGTCGGACACACGAACGAGTAACGACAGAATTAGTGGTGGATAACCATAGAAACAACTGGCCCACTTAGGTCGAATAGCTCAGAAAAGTGGGGTTAGTGAACGAAAAGAACTGCAAATCGAACAAAAACACATCTAAAACGGTTATAAACTCAAATTCTGGATGGAATACGACGCCAGAAGAGATATGAGTGAAGATCGCTGAACCCTGCAAGAAGTCTTACAATGCTACCCTTCTTAATTGTATTCCTGAAAGAATAACTATCCTTACATGATAGAAGTTCTTTTGGTAGAAACTGCAGCATTTTTGCAGTCTAAAAGCGAGAACAAGATCGTGAATAAGTCTACGATGTGCGAGACTACGCAGACCTAATATCTTCAACCGTTATTCATAGTTGGGCAGCAACCGCGGGTAGCCAGGATTGGGGAAGGCTCGATAAAACAGCAGTTTTGTGCACACCTTCTGGATTTTCTCAATACTCCTTATTTCTCTTTTATTGTACGGATTCCAAACCTGGCAACCGTATTCAACTACTGGTAAAACGTATGCCTTATAAAGCTTGAGGAGAATTTTGGGATCATTCACCCTCGTACTACGGAACATTAGATGAATGGTAGAGAACGCACGAGAGGTGGCCGAAGAAACGTGTAGACTTGGCTTCAAATCATTCCTGATTGAAATACCTAGATCTTTTACAGGGCGCGTGTGGCGCAGTGGCAAGAGGCTTGCTGCGCACGCACACGGTCGATGGTTCGATCCCGCGCCCGTGGCCAACCAAGCCATCCA
>JARK01000463.1:19523-37778 GCA_000688135.1 Ancylostoma ceylanicum
TATTGATTTTTGCAAGGAAAACCTAACACTCTCTCGATCAGATGAACTATAGATGCCATATATTTTAGTATCATCGGCATACATTGCAACAAGGATGTTAGGGTGCGTTTTCAAAATCTCCGGCAAATCACTGGTATAAACCACAAAGAGTAGGGGGGAAATGACTCCTTCCTGAGGGAGGCCGCTTACACATGGAAACCTGTCCGAATGACTCTTGCCCACGCGGACGGTCATAAATCTTGACTGCAGGTGAGAACCAGTTAAGGTGAATCCCCCTGATACCCAAACTTTCTAGTTTCCACAGAAGCTTATCGTGACTAATGCGATCGAAAGCCTTAGATAAGTCAAAATATATTACGTCGACACTTTTCCCATTCGCAACAACTTCTCTCCAATCATGCACACAATCAAGCATTTGCGTGACTGTGGATGCACCTCTAACGAATCCATGCTGTGCGGGAGGGATAATTTTGAATCGTTCAAACCAAGTTAATAGCTTTTCACGCAAAATTTTCTCCATAATTTTGCATGGTGTAGGATTGATGCAGATGGGCCTAAAATTGCGTACTGTCAAGGGCTTTGGAACCTTCGGGATAGCGGTGACAATAGCTCCTTTCCATATGTCTGGGACCTTTGTCTGAGTAAATGTTAAAGATATGCGAAAGTGGAACACAAACTCCTCAGCACATCGCTTATATATTATTTGAGGAATTCCATCATAGGTTTCAAAGACCGATTGTTTGAGCGAAGCAAACAGACGTCTAACATCAAATTTAGGAACAACGGGAGCGACGCAAGTATAGGAGATTGAACTTTTTGCTGTACTCACACTAGATGATGACCGACTGAAAGTTCCCGCAAAGAATTCAGCGAAAGCTCTGGCTTTACTAGATTCAGTGAGTAGACTCACTCCTGATGTGTCTTTCAAGGCGCCAAAATTGTTGAGTTGTGTTCGACAACGAATGTAGGAGAACAATTGCCGCGAGTTATTGGGAGTAGCCAGACGCTTCTCGAAATTTGATAGAAATTTCTTCAAGTGGAATGTTATGTCTTGACAAACTTTGCGGTAAAGCTGACTGTTTACGCGGTTGTTGAGAAACAATCGCCCCATCTGTGCGAAAAGTGATTGTATATGTTTGGGATATTTTAGATAACCTAATTTCTTGAACTTAAGCGGCGTGTACGTTCCTAAAATATTGTACATGATCAGGCAAAACCTGTGGTATACATCGGAAGGGTCGCTATTGTGCTCAAAGCATGCGAACCAATCGACACTACGATGTTCCTGCTTAATAGAATCATAATCTGCATTGTAGAAATCCGGATAAGGAAAACAGACGTTTTCCGATCTGTGCATGGCATAGTGAAACTGAACAACATTGTGATCCGATGTACTGAAAGGGGGTTTTACCATTGCATGTTCAACACCCGCACAGCTAGACAGAACAAGGTCCAGTTCAGCATTGCCGCGTGTAGGATCACGTACATGCTGTGTAAAAGACGCATTACAGAAGAATTCAAGAAATTTCTTTGCCCTAGGGCAATCACATTTAGGTAAATCTGCGTCCCACTGGACTTGCAGGTTAAAGTCATCGACAAGCACGGTATCGAAGGGTCCACTCGCTAAGATAGAAATTTCATCAATGATTGAGTCATCTGATTCCAAAGAAGAGTCAGGAGGGGGGGGGGGCGATACACACATATAATCCGTGTTCGAGAAAGGATTTGGGAATCTAGAATATCAAAAGCTACAAGATCACAACGGCCTACGCTCTCACTTTTGATCACCTCGGAGATTAGGGTCGATTTAATCAATACACAAACACCGCCACCCGTGCTGCGCCTTCTATCATAACGGAAATAGTAAAAGTAAAGTTGACTACAATCTCGCTATCAGAAATATTGGGTGTCAGCGCCAATGTTTTTAAGTTTGTACTACTGTGACTAAGACTTAGTGGGTGGTCTGCGCTATTATCAGTCTAACAGTTGTTATTCAATTTGGAGCAATCAAAAATGCGAGGGCGGTTTTCCTTAGCCACCAAGAGAGACAACCCAACCGTACAAAATGATTCTACGTATAGGCGATTCAGGAAAAACTCGGTATTGGTGCATACACACACTGAAGGTAGGCTGTCTGGTTGTGCAGTATCAAACATACGTGACATTGATAGAAAACGACGGCGTCTCAGTCCATGTTCCTGACTGGAGACTGAAGATGAAGCAAAATCTTCTCACATGAGACAGTGAGGTTCTCAGTCCATGTTCCTGACTGGAGACTGAAGATGAAGCAAAATCTTCTGACATGAGACACTGAGGTTTTAGAGAGATTTACCGGTAAGTTACAAGTGTCAGACCACTTTACCATATTAAAGATCGAGCGAGTTAGCCTCTGAGAAGCCTGCCCTGTACTTTCTCTAGTATATGCAGCATAAATTTTGGTATCGTCTCCATACATCCTAACTTTTACCGAGGGTGTGTCACGAATTTTTCGAATAGGTCGTGTCTATGTACAAGGAACAGCAAAGGCGAGAGTACTGCACCTTGCGGAACGCCGCTGGTGCAGGAACAGCTTCTGGAAAAATAATTTCCTACTCTGACACACATATTTCGATCGCTTAAGTACGAGCTCAGCCAACGGAGTAAAGTATTCTCTAATACCGAGTTGATGAAGCTTCACCAAGAGTTTTCCGTGGTTAACTTTGTCGAAGGTCATTGACAGGTCATAGCAGCTCGACAAAGGTACCATCACATAATGCTCGATTCTAATCGAAAAGCGAGTCCAACAGCTGTGTTGTGGTAAATGCGCCAGCAATAAACCCGTGTTGTTCAAGTGGAAATACTTCATTCCTTTCAAACCAGGTGTGAAGCTTATCACGTATTAATCGCTCCAGTACTTTCACCTGGATCGGGGTGATACTTATAGGTCAAAAAGATGAGCCAACGGAGTGAAAGTCCTCTAATACCGAGCTGATAAAGCTTCACCAAGTTTTTCACCGAATTCTAAACCTTCGGATGTTTTTTAAATGAAATTTATCAGCTGAACTCAGATGTTCCTGAGAATTGAGATCTGTCGTGATTTTCGTGTAATACCTTCGCCTTCGAACAAGCATGAGGCTTATGAAGGTTATGAAGCCACATGTTGCTGTGTTAGAAAAGAGTAGCAGTGGGAACGCCATGACCACCGGAGCTCTAGATACCGTGATCTCCAAACATTTTTCCATGGAATTTGGGATTAATTTCGAGAAGAGCTCTCATTCAGGTTATGTGATGCACGGGTAAGATTGGGAAGATCACGGAATCAGCATATCGAGAATTTTGACCGGATCTTCCCTTTAAAGGCTGTGTAGCAGCCCACTTTAGTGTATGAGCTAATGGCAGATTGTGGATCGCCTCGACACCGGTGGAGTACATAGCATGCCTCAGTACGACCTCTAAACCAGTTCTTAAGGGTTTGTAACAGTTCACAGCACTAAAATGACGTTTAACCTGTTGATCGTGAGCCATCCTTGCAGCCGTGGCGGGCAGCCAGCACACACGGATTGCTCCGCGTAAATGGTCCAGAAAATCTACACTTTGGACGCCCCCCCCCCACACCCCCCTGGGCCGTGTCCAACAACATATTTGTTGAGAATGAAATACAGACTGAAATGTAACCGCGTTTTGCCGACATTTCCACTCCTGCGATCCAAGAACGATTTGTCCAGATAGGAAGCATACCCGCGGATGAGCTTTCCGTCTTAACGCGAAGATTCGAAAAGGTCTGGATTAATATCGGATTAAAACTTTCCGCTGGGAGGAAAATTTTCGACGGGTAGATCTTCTTGGATCACTGCAAATTGCGGCCACGCCCACTTTCTCCGGTTTATCCCATTTAACCCGTTTCCAATGTTTCTGAATGCGGCCCCAGAAAAAAAACCAGGATTCGGTCACTTTTGTGGCCAATCATGGCGAGAAGATCAAGGATCTCCCGATATCTCCAATGAACACAACGTAGTAGTCATTGTCTTTACAAAAACAAATCAATAATCCGGGATGAACTTCTTTATTTTCGTTATCCATCAGAAAATCACTTCATGAACATACTTTTGGGAAATATCGATCGATTTAGGGTTGAAAAACTCGTCACTACGTGTCACCAGTATGTCTTTTGATTAACCGAGATGAACTACATACAAACAATTCGAAACCAACAATTAAAAAAATGAGGAGCAACTACTATAAACCGTGGCATCGCGAGAAAAATCGATAATTCATAAGAACCGGAAATCGAAATACCAAGGTTAACGAGATTGTATGGAAAGATGATGTAAACCCACGGAGCATATAGTACAAACGCAATGTCGCTATAAAGAGAAGTATCGATTTTTTCGGGGAAACATATGTACAATGATCGGTAGAAAATCAAGCAAATTGATTGCAGCTTGTGTATTTACACTCTTCAAAAGAAATTTACGAGAAGAGCGCAAATTCTGACACCCTCACACGGAAACAAAGTATTATGGAGATGAAAAATCATATAACCAAGTAGGATTTTTCGAAAAATCAATAACGTTGGGTGGTCAGCTGAGCTGAGCGAAAAGCATAATGCAAGTGTGGATCAATTGACGTAAACAACATAAATTAAAATCAATCTCGAAACTTTTACGATCACCTTGCAAAAGGCGTGAACAAGGCAATCGATCAATCAATAAAATGAACAGCTAGAAGTTTCCTTTTGTAAAACTTTGAAGACAAAAAAACAATAGCAATACGGCAGAGGTAGTGCTAGTCATGCATATTTATATAGTAGTTTTGTATGCAAAACAGTGAAACGTGCATGTGAGAAAAGTGTGGTTGTTCTGCACGTACTACTAACCAATCAATAACAGAGACAAAAAATCAATACAGAAAAAAACATTCACATCGTATAAGCACTGGAATGATCTAAGATCTTGAGATAAAGGTGATGACCTGCCGCAGGTCATCGTGCCCTGCTCTCCATATATGTAGCGATGAAAGGCAAATATGAAGGGGAAAATTGGTAAAATGAGGGAAGGAGGCAATGAAATGGACATCGAACGCAAGGAAAATCTGAATTCCAGCCAACAGCAACAAAACGTCGACCGAGCGTCTGGCCAACGTGTTTATAGTCGCCGCTGAGCGTAGGCAGAGTGTAGACGGCTAGGCTAGCAGCCGGAACGCGTTATCGATCCGCATGGCGTCACTAGCTCACGTGATCAGACGGAAGGCAGTGAATTGAATCCGACTGATGCGATTCACGTAAGCTCGTCTTTTGGTGGCCCGAGTGGGCGGGAACTTCTTCACTCAGCCAATCACAAGCCCAGCCAATGAGCTCATGTTGAAATCAGAAAATATGCGTAAGACGATGATAGAGAGCAAAGAACAGGGCACAAACGTTTAGTCATAAGATAGCACAACATCGGCATAAACCTGAAAAATTGAATATAAAATCTTCGCAGAAGGTTCAAATTAAAAATAGCCATGAGATATTCTGTTACAAGTAATGGAGCAAAAATGCCCATATTACCCAACACCTATGGAAACATTCCTTCCCAAGTGGGAAAATGCAGTTTCTGGAGGGTATCCCTATTAAATATTGTTGGGGCTTAGTGCTAAATAATGAGCCAGCCTTGTGTTCTCTCGTTTTCATAGCGGACACACCAATGAAATGAGGTGCACATGAACGATTCTTGACCTGATAACTAGTTTTCCAGGCAGAGTGAGCTGGTGCCTCCTGATTCAATCTTTCAGGGAGCACCTGATCCCAAATAGCTACCTTCTTCACCCCGCAATTACTTCAATTGGTTTTCCAGAAGCAGCCTTTGCAAACACCACGTCCCATCCCAGAAATGAAAATCACCGTGAACACTGCCCTTAGAAAACAGCCCAAATCTTTTTTGAACCCCCCCCCAATCGATATCGATTTCTCAAAGTTTAGCTGCAAAGAATCCGATGATTACCTGCTCGTGCGGTAGAAGGGTTTGCTGGTGGTGTTGCCGGCGCGAAGTAGGCGTGAATTTCAACGTGTGGTCGATGGTGCTAAAAAATTCAAATAATATCCAGCATAACCAAATTCTACTTCGTAATAAGAGAGCTTGGATGCATCATTGGAAGGGTGGATAATCTCACACACATGGTTACGATTACCCGTGGGATGTGCCAAAGCATAGACCACGTCGGGTATCGGTAGACGGTTGATAGGTCACAGGTGAAGGGTTAGTTTTTATGCGTTAACAAGTCAATTATGCATCCAGGTCCAGGTACGTTTCAGTTTCTGAACGAAATAGAAGAAGTACTCTACAGGAAACTCCAGGGCCTGGATGCATCACTGAGGTTACCCAGGGTAACGTGTTGACGCCCATGCTAACGGGAGTTAATTTGTGTAGTGTTAACACGTTTACCCTGAGTAATCTTAATTATGCGTGCGTCCGCTGTAGACTCCACCACGCACTATGCTGCGTAGCGGCGTAGCGCTCTGGCTGTCTGCCGCACTCCACGATCGATATTCCCCCTCTCACTCCCCGCCCAAGATTAAAGTGCACACCAGCCTGCAAACCGTAATAGCAAAAGATCTCATGCCATACGCAGCGAGAACTGGTCCCCACGACTGCGCTCCTACCTTACATCCCCACAAGAGGGAAGACGGGTATGAATCAACGTGGGGTTTATTGTAAATGCAGAAACAGGGTATGAATGTCCACAAATGTTCCAAAATCAAACGATTATTCATTTATAGTTTTTTAATGCACCTAAAAATTTCATTGCACCATCTGCAAAAGCTAACAAGGTAGAGGACCAGTTAGCGGCCAGATTCTTCTGCTCATGTAGGGAGTTGGCGTTACTTTTGATGTTGTATCCATTTTTTTCTTTTTCTTTTCGAGGATTAAATGAAATACTCAGACAATTTTGTGAACCAGACGTAGATATAATCAAGAAATCAGGAAATACGCGAAGAAATCGACCATTCAAAAAAAAAGGCAGGAATCTCAACAGTGAAAAAAAGGGAGCGGATGGATGGTGCGCGATAGATGCTGCGGCAAAATCAATCAATAAAATCAACAAAGGCCAAGAAATAACCTGAGCTCACCTTAAACCGTTGTATCGCCTCTTTCGACACATTTTGACAATCATATAAATCGATTCGCTTCAACGCTCTCGCATGTCGCATATGCGATAAGGCCGAGTCGGTAATTTGAGGACAATTATCCAGCTCCAAGACCTAAATAAATGCCGAAGACGTAATTCTGCAGACTTCACTCAGCAGTGCAAGCTACAGTACCTGTAACTTGTCTTTGTTGTTAGTGCAGAGACAATGTATCGATTCATCTGTGATTAGTTCACAGTGAGAGAGGCTCTGAAAAAATTGCGGTAGATCACAATGGATCGATAGATGGCTCTCTTAGCTTTCTGGAATACGGTAAAACAAAAACTCCGCAATGGAACTAAAATCCTCACCAATTCTGATAGATTATTACAATTAGTGCTAAGCGAATGAATTGTCGCATCCGTAATCAGACTACAATCCTCCAGATCCATTCGAGTCAAACTTTTACAATGCCTAGCAAGTTGTGTGAAGCCAGCATCCGATAGCAGACTACAGCCAGACAGCTCGATGTCGCTGAAATCGCTCGCGTTAGAAGTATAAACAGGCCACGCCATAAGTATAGTCGCAGTAGGATTGCACTGCCCAGAAGAAAAAAGAACGATGGCAACAGCTCACGTCAACATCTTGCATCCCTGCGATAAAGAGATCAAAGATCGATCGGTGATCTGTGTACAGTTTGACAGGCACAGGTATTGTAGGTGCGGACAACCGCGTGCAATATGCGCTACTGTTTCGTCGTTTGCCTGAAATTTATCGATTAGCCCAGCGATCAATATCTGTCTCTCTGCGTCTCTCTCTTCATCAAAGCTATTGCTGACAAAAAAAAACTTACAAAGCACGATAGTAAATTGATCACTTCTAGATTCTTCATATTATCGATCGAATTCGCAAACACTTGTTCAGTGAGCTGCAATATGCGGACGAGTTTTCAGCCGAATGATTGGACGAGTTGTCTGACACCAACCCCTTCACATCCTTTCATAATCAGTGTGGTGAGATTTTTACATCCATTTAAAACCATGCTTATGCCTTTATCTTGAATGTTATCGCACCAACTGATGTTCAAGTACTGTAAGTTTGGGCAACCATCACTGCAATCGATCAATAAGTATGCTTTCCACTCTGCTGCAAAAGCCAAAAAATCAATGCGCTATTGATACTCACCTTATGTACCTAAGTGCTCGATCCGTGATCGCTGTGCAATTTTCTAGATTTAAATGAACCAACTTATGGCAATGCCTGCCAAGATTCTCGCAAGTTCTAAAAATTCATTTTCAAAAAAAATCAATAAAAGCAAAGGGTAACACTAATCCAGAGAGAAACTCACGCGTCCGTCACTCTTTTACATTTATACAAACTGAGATGTTCAATATTGGCACATTTGGCTGTGAAAGACCGTAACGCTGAATCCTGAAAAGAATTTTTATTTTTATTTTTTTTTTGAAAACATTGGACAGAAAATACAGGAACAACAAGAAGACCAGTAGGGAAGAATTTCATACTTCGAGCATGGGAATATGGAAAATGCCGTTCAACTGAGACAACTAAAGGGGTTTTTACAGTTTTGACGCGTCGCGCCGCGTCCTATGCTTAAGCATGGGTGGCGGCAACGCATTGCGAGCTGGCGCGAGCTCGCTGCGTCAAATGCCGCAAAGGGGTCCTTGTACACTTTTTCCCGCGGTGCGTCATTTTGCGAGCTCGCACTGCGGGCTGCGGCAAGGAATGCTCGGGGCATTCTTTGCCGCTGCGGCAACGCGGTAAATCACTTGTTATTCACAGTTGCATGCATTTTAAACCTTTTTCTTGTTTGATGTTTGTTTTTTTTTCTAAGTGATTTCTCTCATCAAACTTGCGCTCACCTCTCGTGACAGTTATTTCGCTGTTTTACTTAGGTTTTGCTAACTGTTTCGCTGCATTCCAAGCAACATTTTCAGTCCTTTAATTGCGGCAACCTGCGACGTTTGCCGCAACACTAGCGCGAGTTGAAATGCGAGAATTCAGCTCGCAGCGAGTGGTTTCTCGCTCCGCGCCGCGCCGCAACTTGCTGAAAACTGTAAAAACCCCTTAAGAGCAGGTGTGTATCATCGTGAGGGAAAAAGTGGGCGTGGCCAGGCGACTCTGATTGGATCATTCGGGCCGCCTATCACTCCAACCTAATTCAACTTGAACGAAGATAATTAGAGTCGCCTGGTTACACCCCTTTTTCCTTCAAAATAATACACCCCCTAGGAGCTAATAAATAAGTCCTATGATGGGGTAGCTAGAGCAGAAGTTCCTTTTTCCCCTAATTTCGGAATTCCTTAAAATGCAATAAAGAAGTCTTCTCTTTTAGAGGACGAGCATTCGAAAAATGCAGGAAAATAGGGTATAAAGGCATCTCCAACGAAAAAAATAAGAAGGATCCCAGAGGGAGCGAGCGAAGACCTGTTTGACGAAAAATCACAAAACACATAAAGGTAATATACTAAATAATTGGGCAATTAATCAAATACCTTACCTGTATATTCTCACATCCCTTCAATGAAAGCTTCTTAAGAAAACCACCACAACGTCGAGCGAGATTCTCGACGGTTGCAGCCTGAAATGGAGGAAATTGATGGACGCTTAATTAACATCCATTCAATGCTCAGCTGCCGTCGGAGACCAGAAAAGGGGATTCCTGCATGTGGACGAGTCATATCCACGGGATGTGCGAATTGTTTGTATGTTCGCTATGCAGAACATAAGGTTAGTATTCCCAAGCTAATTCTCGCACAACACATAAGGCCACTAGAGCAGGACTAAACTCGGGCCGAATAAAAAAATTTTTCAAAAGGCTCACTGGAATACAAATTTGGATAAATTTACAATTTCAGACGAGGTTGAAAATTGATAATCGAAAAAAATCAAAAAGAAATATAACAGAGCGGCACACGCTATTCATACTTTAGAGTTGAAGGGATCTCACTTTTTCCGAATATTCGACTTTTTCGACTTAGTCGAAATCGAATAATTATTCGAATTCCTATTCCAATGCCAAATTTACATTGCAATATCCCATTATGACGAACCCCATGTCAAACGACCTACCTTAACATCTTTCTGGAATGTGAACAAATCGACCCGTTGCCAATTGGAGCCGTCGAGCGCCAGCACATTCCATAATCGACATGTTTGTGCGCATCGACATAACGTTTTCATATCGAGGTAAGAGAAAATTCTGAAAAAAAAACGCGATCCCGTTATTCCATAAGTGAAAACTCGGGATTTATGGAAAATAAAAATTTCAGGACAGGATCGCCCTGCTTTGAAAATAAGTTTTTGGAGGAGCAGAAGCAACCAGCTGACGACCTTTGCACAATGAGCGACGTATGTGTTGCAGTGGTGATGCAGTCAGAGGTGCTGCATCGGAGGTGCTGCATCACCTATGTCGCTGTATCAGTGGACGCTACAGCACCACGGTGTTGCGCAAGTCACTACAGCAACACCTTCTTGTCGCTGTGTGGAAACTGTTTAGGAAAAACCCTTCCCCACTTCGATCTGCCACTGTTTCAGCCTAAGGAGTCCTTATATTGTTCAACACAACCGCTCAATGGGAAAAACCAGCGATATTCATTTTTTTCTACATTGTTTATACCCTATTTTGCGCTCTGAAAAAAAAAAGAAATACAGTGAAATCTCAACCTACCGTAATATGAGCTCCTTCGGTAATACTTTATTGATTAGTGCTTGCTCACTAGGAGCTGGAGCAAGTGTCGTAATTAAATACATCTGAAAAGCTAACTTCAGGAAACAGTGGTAATACTAGACAGTTGACAATTCCTGAAGGCACTTCTTGGATCGATTTCTAGATTTTTATGGGAAGAGAATCCCCATGCGTTGCTGATCAGAATACTATACATAATTCCTAACAAAAGTGACACAAACCCCGTTTTTGACCATTTCTTCCGTGGAGACTCCATGATGCTGAACGAGACATCTGCCACAAGAAGGTGCATGCATCAATGCATGCGTCAATCAATATCACCAGCTTCACAGCCCTGTTACGCATGTTCGATAGGCAGCTGGTGATATCGAATATATCGATCAACTACTGAGACGTCTCCCACAGGACTGTCCAGCTGGTGATATCGATCGACTGCACTATGCACCTCCTTGTGGCAGCTGTCGCGATGAGAATTCTCCCTAATTCTCCACAAAAAAATAGCTTAAAAAATGGGTTTTTCGATAGTTTTGCAAGGAATCCTGTAGACCGTTGTGATCATCGTCTCATGGGGATTCTTTCGGTATAAAAATCATAAAATCGACTCACAAGTGAGACAGTCCCTTCTGGGACTATCTCAAATAGCATAAAGAAATGAAAAAAAAAATTAAACATGAAACTCATCGGAAAAGATTACAGATAAGGAAAAAAATTAAACATGAAAACAAATCTTAATTTTTAATCAATCTATCGACTTTTCTTATTTTTGAAACTGCACAACTCCAGAGACAGTCTTATTGGCCTTTATCCAGAAAAGTTAAAAATACTGGAAACAGAAACTGTCAATGACTAAATCTTTGAAATTTGAGGACTGCAGCATTTAGTGAGAAGTGTGCATCCTGTGTCGAATTTCATGTTTAAAGTGGAGCGAGATAGAACAAAGTCGTCAACACCACCAAATAAAGGACAAGTCGGCATTTACAGACTTCGCAGCAGCGGTAAAAAAAAACCTCGTGTGACCATTGAAATGAATCACAGCTATTGGCGTTCCCAGCTGAGAACACAATGAACTTTAGCGCTCAGCTGGAAAAACGCTCGACCGCGAACAGCCTTGAGACTCAAGGCAAAGACGGCCGCCACCCGCTGAGCAGTTCAAAAGTTGTTGGGAAGTAAAGGTTGAGGTCATCTGTACCATTAGACCGCATAGCTTCGAATGAATTGTGCAATTGCGGACTATAGGAAATACTAATAACTAATTTACGCAAAAACCCTGCCTGCGTCACCGAAAAAGGTAAACAGGAAGCATCAGATCTCATTATAGCCCGTCCCACTGGAAATGACTAATGTACCTATGCAAGCACTATTTTAAGCTTTGCATGTATCCTCTCCTTTAAAAGTTCACGATGCGCTCATTTCACGTGAACTTCACGCGCAATAAGTACTACTACTAAATATACAATCGCTTGTGTTCTGATAATCACGGATTACGGTAGATTTCGCACTTTGCTAGTGGCGATTGTAACACAAACCCGATCAGAAATTGAAATGCAATCACAGCGGAGTTGAATAGAATTCGACTACACTTTTGTGTAGGTACGCACTTGAGCACTTTACAGTAATGCAAAATTAATTCACACTGATACCAGCACCTTGCACACGCTGAACTCATTTTCTATCACTGGTCAGCATTGCAAAATGGTTCACTAGGCAACATCCCTAGCTGTTAAAATTGAAATTTCAGTGGAGTAAAAAAATTTGGTGTTTTCTGCAATTACGGACAATACATGCAAGATTACAAATAAATCACCAAATCTGCTCGCATAGGTCAAAATAGGTTCCTAATATGGTGCAATAGATTTTCAGTGAAGTAATGGAGCTCGCACACCACCACAAACAGGAGTAAACGACAAAAAAATTCGCAGACCTGCACAACGTAAAGATTTAGCGCGCGGCCGCGACGCGGCAACATTGGTCCATCGCCAAGCCCGAAAATCGATAATGGAACGGCGACAACACAAACTGTAGGTTCGATGCCTGCCTCAACACTAATTTTTTTTTATTTAACCCGAAATTTAGCTCCAGCAACTGGCCAGAATGCTGCGTCTCATCCCACCGCAATCCTGCTTCCTGCTATGTTGGCGTAAAGTATAAACCGTGTAACTTGTAAAGTATAAAAAGGTAAAGAGGCGTAAAGTGTAAACGGTGTAATTAGATGTAAATTTGACATAGCGTTGGTCAATTCGAACAAAATCGATCATTAAAATCAAACATCAAAATTACTACTTACCTGATTCTGCTTAGCTTGTATAGTGGGATGCGTCTTCGATTGAGCAGCGAGACGTTTGCCGCGTCGCGAACTCGTTCCGCGGCGATCAACCTTAATGACCGCATATTATCGTCACCATAAGGATGGTGAGGACGAGTTCTGCTACAAGAGAACATAGCTGGAATTGTCTGGGTCACTGTCAAAAAGAATGAAAACTTCATAAATGAACAAAAGTTTTCCAAGACTCCTTTGTTCCTTGAATATGTAGGAAAAAAATGAAAAATCGGTCAGCTGAGAAGGTCATACTTAGGTTTGGGAGGATAAACGGGAACAGTAGAGTATAAACAGATTTTTTTACCAAAGGCAAAGAATTCTGGACTCTAGGGTGCGGATCAACTATTTCCATCCAAACAATTTGCACATGTGAAAAGTGGATGGAAATCCTGACGCTACAACCATATAGCATCACCATTCTGCTGCTACTGCATGCGGCGCTCAATACCAACACAGCACTCCTACGGAAATTGCGAAAAAGGAACTTCACAAGAATAGCGCGAGGACCAACTTGAAGTCTGCATGGCATCGATCCTCGAGTATTTATAAGTAAGTCTAACAAAATTAAGGAATTCAAAATTCTAACGCTGCAGTTATGCTGCTGCTCAGGCGACACTGATCGCTTACATACTGCTCATTGTAGCATTAAGGAAAAAAACCCAGCAGCGATCTTAAGCTGAATCGTACCCTAACAATGCCGATATTCATCGATTGGCAGAGAAGGGTTGCCGAAGCAGCATAAGGAAATGCAGGACGTTGTCACAATGGATCTCGGCGACAGCACTAGGCGCCGATTCGTGACTCATATGTATGAAGCAAATCGAACTGACCAAATTCGGAAGCATGTCGGTCCTAACAGTAATATTTACTTTGCACCTACATTTGCTTCAACTTAATTTTTTTTTTCGGCTTATGTTCATTCTTAACATACTGATTGGTTGTAAGGTGGCCTACGCACTACCATTCGGAACCTGATACATCCTCAAATTTAAAAGCGAATGAAGTCTCAGATCTTCGACTATTCTTCACTGGGCTAAGTATTGCACGGGAGTTATGTATAAAACATAAGCATTGGTTTCTGCATAATGGCAATCAATAAAAACATATTTTCGCTTACTTAAACACAATCTAAGCCTCTAAGACAAGTAAAACGTCATTTACTGACGATAAGATAAGAAAATCTGCAAATCAAACCGCACCCTCATAAGAATGACCCGACTGCAGCTACAGTAGCAGAAGGAAAAATCCCCCACCACTTGTTACTATACAACACTAACTGTGTTGGTCATATTTCCGTGAATGGGCCATTCGAGGGAAGGGACAATCTCAGACATATCACCCGCCCAGTTTCGCGGCGTCATGACCCACACCCGTGAGCTAGCGATCAGCCCCGCCTTTTCTCCCACAATGGACGAGCTTCACTAGCAAAAGCTGACATTTAACTTCTTCTTGGCAAAAATTGGAATATTTCACTAGAGGGTCTTATTATAAAGGAGGGCTTATCGGCGTTATAGCTAACCATGCGAAATGTATAAGTTTGTTGAAAAAACTGGAAAATTCGTCCACCCAGAATCGTTTTAGAGGCCATAAAAATGCTAAATAATTAGGAATATCCCTATAAGGGATCTCCACATGACAACACCTTGTCAAGCCTTCTAGCAACATAATTCAGTTCATCAGCTTACGTTCATACTCGCCAATTGTCGCTTGAACCCGCCTGAACACGCCTAGTTCGCCGGCCTGACACAGAAGCAAAAAGTACACAGGAGAGCAAAGGCTAGTTTTGCGTTCTGAATTATATCGCGAAGTAATTATCAATAATAAAGGGCCTTTACGACTTACAACCAATCCATTATTTAGACGGTAATGGTGTTTGATCGATAATTGATCGATGTTGTGGCTATCCCGACTACGGGGCGCAGGGAGCACTACCCAAGGAAAAAAACAACTCTTGAAAATTAGCTTAAATAAACCAAAACAACCTCCCAACTGTCTAATAAAGCCTGTGCCCTCGTCATCCAATTCTGCACCAGCTTCATCCCTCTCCCTTCCCCTCCTCCCAACTCCCCCCCCCCCGTAGGTCCATTTTCTCTGGCCACACATTGTAGAAGGTATTTTCGAACAATAAAACAAAGATATTTCTAAGCCGATACTCTACTGCGAATAAATCACTGATTTGCGAGTTCGATCGATATATTGATTAACCGCACTCACCTCCATGTCGTGTATGTTGATATCCCTGAGTCGAGCACCGCTCATCGATTCATATCAGACCCTGTAAATGGTAAGTATTTTTGTGCATGCGGCGCGCGACGGAAACGATCAATATCGAAGCAAGAGAAAAATCGATACTGTCCGACACCAACAATTAAATGCTTTGAAAACTTCGATATTCCACGAAAGCTCAAAGCGAAAGAAGGCGTTGACAAAGAAATTTTCGACAGCACGATTCATCCTGGAATGAATCCAAAAGAAATGCAAGGATCTGACAAAACAGCAGTGCAAATGTGAGTTTTAAAGGAGTTCCGCTAGAAAATCGATTCTGGGGCCCAGGTCGACGAAGCGTTAATATTGGCCATTCACAGAATGTCCAGCTGTACTTCGCGTACATGTTGAATTTTTCAGGGATAGATTCCATACTTTGGTACGAAATTTGCTCTCACAAGGGAAGTGCAAGAGGCCAGGCTGGCAGATCGGAATGAAACCTATCTGGCTTGAATCCTTGTTTGACAAGGTCCTTCAGCATACATTTCATTTTTGCCCATCATGCTAAAAAAAACAGATATGGCCGAGTGGTGAAGGTGCTGAACTGTTAGGCAGAGGGTCGAGGGTTCGGATCCCGTCATGTGTATCCGTTTTGCATTTTTGTTTTTTAATCCTTCTTCGTCGTTGAAATTAACTTTAAAGGATTAGAACATAAAACCTATCCTTATTGACAAGATTTTAAGTTGTAGAGGACAATCACGAATCAGAACCCAGCCCAACGCACAACCACCTGCATTAGACCATAATAATGATAGGTTTTATGTACTAATCTTTCAAATCTAATTTTAACAACATAGAAAGAATCAAAAAACAAAAGTGCAAAACGGATACATATGACGGGATCCGAACCCTCGACCCTCTGCTCAACAGTTCAGCACCTTCACCACTCAGCCATATCTGCTTTTTTAGCATGTTGGGCAAAAATAAAATATATGTTGGGGGACCTTGTCAAGCAAGGATTCAAGCCAGATAGGTTTCATTTCGATCTGTCAGCCTGGCCTCTTGCACTTTCCTTGTCAGCTCTCGTGTGTGCCAGCCACAGCATACGTCAATGCTGCCTAATAATATCCTTGAGTATTTTAACAAAAGATTTTCTCCGCTCTAAGGTTAAGCCCATTGACTAGCTCTGATCTGCTGCTAGCATGTTGACAAATATTGAAGCTGTGGCAGGATTCCTTAACGCTTCCGAGGAAGTAGTGACCTACGTACCACATTGAAGAGGACAAGATCTACTGCCGAATTTTTTGAAGGTATATAGGAGGATCCGACTTCCCTCAGACAACAGAAATGGGTTGTGGTAAGGATAGCATGTGTTCCTCATTTCAGTACAATAACATCCAAATTCTGGATAAGCGGGAAGCTCAAAATCGTCCCGGGAACGCTCACGGATCCCAGCACTGAATGCAATAAATGACTCTAGAGATAACTTCCTAACTAAGGGTATTAAAAAAAAAACTCAAGCATTCCCTCGGAGCGCTAAGAATTCCGATGAAGCATTCAAAATTCTGTGATCTCATTAAATACCAAAGGTTCTTTATTTTAGTTGTAGCCCCATGGGAAAACATTTAGATAATAATACTTAAGAAAACAGATACTATATAATACCTACACAGAGTAAACGAGTATTAGAAAGACGAGCGAGTGGATTAAAGCCAATAACAGTGAAAATCAAACTGGATGTAATATACTTCATCAAAATTTTCATGACTGCAGGAGAAGATTCCGAACGAGAGACGCAAGGATTATAATACACAGAAGATCCTTCTGGATGGCCGCAGAAAGACAGCAGTAGGATGGTTTTGTATAAAGAATGATGCAGAAAGACCACAGCAGAAGATCAGGAGCACCACAGGAGTGCTATAGTTTGGCCTTCTGTTGCAGTTGTCCATTAAAATTCCATTAACGGAAAAATGCTGAAAGCTTAAGCTTGTAAATAAAGAAGAAAATCTTACGAGGATGGAAGCAAAAAGAAGAATGAAGAATTCGAATTTCTTTCGCATTCAAAAGTCGCTGAATAGAGGGAATAAAACGGAGAATTTAGGACAGTACAGTTCTTTTCACCTCGATCGTGCAAGTTCCAGTATGAGTAAATGAGCCTATTAGTAGAGAATTAACTTACATAAATCAGATGATCTTTAATGGATGCAAGTTCGGAAGTTCTTGAAAAAAAAAACAATGGATTTTTTCCAGAAGAGTCATGTAAGTGAGGCCTGGTTACCACAAAGTCGAAAGACATAATCATCCGCACTCTGGACTTCCTTCTTACGTCAGCTGCCTCATAAATTGGCTTTTTGTTTCCTGGACAAGCCAGCATAGCGCGGTCGGCTTAGGCGCAGTGCGCTACGTGGGTGGCAGGTCTCAATCTATGGTCGGGCAAATCACGCAACCTAGGCGGGACTCCAAAATTAGTAGAAAGCCATAACTGAATGTGGAGCAGCGGGCCTGGAAGACATACAAGCTTCACATTCAAATTTCCCGCAAATTAACTCACTGTGATTTGAGGGATTTAGGAGAAAAAGCGAATCTTTTCTTCCAGAATAGCGGACCAAAGCCCTGTTCAAGCAACGAATTATACTACCCAGGGATGGCCCACAAATAATGTTCCATTCTCCAAAGTGAAAAATGAGCATCTGAGATTAAAGTAGGCTCGCTGCTGAGGAGCAGACTGCCCAAGTACACGCCAATTTCGGATTCACCTCCTCAGTGATTTCACGCCCGCAGACAAATACGACCGTGTACTTCACATAATCCCCCTATCTGATAGGGGTGGATAGCCTTTACCCTTTCTATCGTTTAGTACTCTTTGAACCGTAGTGAACCAGAACTCACAGTAGTGCTCAACATCAGTGGCGGGCGCAGACTGTAGAAGGGATGAGAGGTGGG
>JARK01000464.1:0-20003 GCA_000688135.1 Ancylostoma ceylanicum
GCTCGGGACGTGGCTGAAGCATGCTCGCAAGGGTTATTCACCACGCTGATCGCAAAT
Organism: Ancylostoma ceylanicum; assembly: GCA_000688135.1. Lineage (NCBI taxonomy): Eukaryota > Metazoa > Nematoda > Chromadorea > Rhabditida > Ancylostomatidae > Ancylostoma > Ancylostoma ceylanicum. The sequence continues at coordinate 58 of JARK01000464.1, forward strand.
CTGATCACCATTTTCTCTGTGCGTTTCGCTTTGGCACGGTGAAAACTGCTCATAGAGGTTATCTCGAAATGTTCCTCAGTCACATCGATTATGTGAGCCTCAACGGCAATTTGTGCAATTGGTGTGGACCACAATTATATATAATAAAGGAATAACCGAAGAAAAAGGGACTAGTATATATATATATATATATTTCTCAATTGTGTCCTCGCTTTTGGAGGTGAATCCATATCTTCGGCAGTGTTTTGCCTCCGAATCATTTTCAATATTTCTATGCAAAAGAAAAATCAGCAGGAGGCCCTCATCGCAATGATAGTCACGATTTCTCGCAAGATTGAAGAAAACCCAATCGGGTTTTTTTATAGAGAGCTACGGATGCTCACTTCGACGGGAAATCTGCCACAAGGCTGTGCGGCTGCTGGCATCGATCTTTGCCACCTAGAGCCCCATTGTGGTGGTTGTCTCAATGGACATCTTTGATTATCCATGGAAAAGTGCTCAGGAACGGTGTTTTCCCAAATTTATAATCAGCTAATGTCAGGAGCAGCTTAATTCAAGATGTCGCACCTCACTCGCATCTCCGCAACACTGACTCTCGCAGTCAGGATTCTCTAGGGACTGACACACGATAACTCGAAATCGTCGCGTCCGATGCATTGTGCTCGCATGTCTTTATTTAAAAATGGATTACCTACTGGACTACGTACCCCTACTACTTGAATTCTGTTGAGTTCAGCTGACAAAATTTGAAATTCGAAGTCGAAAAATCACTTTTGAAAAATAATTCAGTTCAAGAAGGTGTTTTATAGGTACTTTAAGAATTGCAATATTGCAATAACTGAAAATGTGAAAAAAATCGAAAATTGTTCGGGCCGCAAAGTTTTGGTGGCACGCCTACCTCAGCTCCCAAGCGATTTGTACAATTAGAGGCAGCACCCACAGAAATTTTCACTTTTGAATTGAGGAAAAAAATGAATTGAGTCGCTTACAGTGTAGCCGGCTGCTAGTAAATCACAACGGAATGTTGAACACAAATAATAACCGGCTACATGATACTGCCGTGGACGCAGGTATGGCCATTTTGGTATCCGCCACGCCAGTTAACGCTATTGATTTGGTATGCTACGCGTGTTTTAGCGCAGTGTATAGTGTACCACATGCAACAGTATACAGTTTAATGTATGAAATGCACACCATGCACAGGATTTCGTGGCGTCACGCGCGTATACCCTCAGCGGAAAACTCGTCCGCGCTGTGGATGCCTGGAAAACAGCGCCTTCATTTCTCGTCTTCCGGCGTGTTTCACGCTGTTTCATCGTTGCGTAGGTGATCATCGTCCCTGAAAACCTCGAAAAGCAGCGAAATCTCCGACCCAAAATTTTTTGTGGGTGCTGCCTTTAAAGGCGCGAATGAGGTGCGAAGACGCTAATGACCCTTGAAGCATATCTGGCGTCTCGCACCAGGAACTGAATCGCACCAAATGATGCCACCCCCCAATTCTTTCCTGAATGATACTTTGCGTTCTGAGAAAGCCAACATTTTTCCGACAGGAATAGAAGAAATTTGTTCACAATGCTTTAAATGCTTCTGCTATCACCAGGTTGTTAGGTGGTACTCGTTTATTGAATGCCTGACGTTTCGACCTGAACGTCTTCTTCGGAGGCCTGGAAGTGGTGTAAAGTTCAATTTTGCGTTCTTGACCACCAAATGTTTTCTCCCTCTATGGCTAGTGCGACATCGTTCTGGACCAACCAAGTGAAACTACTTGTAGACATTGGACAACCGACCTTCGAGTCCACCGCTCTTTGCGGATGTCCGCACCGATCACACACGCACACTACGGACAAGTGAGTGTGACCCTGTACCCTAGATGGAAGACGGGCTCGGGTATCGTAGCAATCTACAGCTCACATAGCGATACGAAGGGTAAAAAGTCATTAGTAATGGAAAGGCACTCATTCCGGTTATTCATACTTGGATTTCTGGCAGAAATTATTATTATATTATTATAATTATTATTATATATAATTATATTATTATATTAAATTATTATTATATTATCAAAACGATTATTACAGTTCACAATTTCTTCTACACGATCAATAGAATATTTTGTCGCTTTCAACTCCTTGGTGAATAGCAGTGTTTTTATGATCGAAGCAAAATTGCGTTTTCTTTCATTTATCTCATACGTTGATGGTTGAAATCCATTACATAAGGAGATCTTGTTCCTGGAACGAGCACATGAAGATCTTTGATAAATTCGTGTATTAGGCCTTCAAACATCTCATTTCGAAGTTCTAAGCAGATTTCCCTAGACTATACGATTACGGTGATTCGATTCGAGAAGTTTGTCCAAACCGTGTCGAATATCAATAAATCCGCACCAAATCCTGGATCTCATAAATATGGTAGTTAGTCTTTCGCTATCACCTTGGTGTTTTTCTGTTGCCCAAGTTCGTACTCTCTGATGTACTGGTCAACGACCCTTTTGCAAGATTTCATAGGTTGGAATTACATGCGCGCCTAGGCTACACAAAAATGTAACTGGGTAATGGAAAAAATCTTCATTGACGGCCTAGCTGCTCCTAAAATTCGTATAGCTAGGTACTGTTTTGGAGGAAGCTGTGCGTTCGAAGAGATGAACAGCGAAATATCGGATGCAAAGGGCCCAAACTCGAGATATGTCGAAAAACGCGCAATGCACCCGTGTCTCCGTATTTTTGTACCACCCTGTATGCCAGACCAACATCCTCTGAGTTGTTCTTATTTGTCACCAACTCCATATAATAGCTCCAGTGTGTTTTCAGCCAGGTTTTCTAGCCAGGAACTTGAAGCTGATATTGTTTCAGCTGCTCTTATTCATATCACAACTTGGATCCTGAATATCAACTACGCATGTTTTATCGAATAACAAAGTGCAACAACGTGTTAATGGGCATAACTTCTAGAGCGGATTTCGATAGTCTGTGTGCGAGGATTTGAAGATTCAGCAATTTTTCTTGTTTGACCCCTCGTTATAATTTTTACAACAGCATTTCGATATTCGTGAATGAAAAAAATAATCGCAATTGGATCGAGCACTGTGTACATTGTAACAATCAGAGGTACAAACGCGTATATCCTAAAATAAAGTAATATTGGACGAGAAAAGAAAAACAGTAAAAGCACTATAGAGAAATCTAAAAGAATTATAGTTTCTTTATGATGAGAAAGACAACTCACCCTAATGGAGGATATCCCATTATCACAAAGAAAAACATCAAAAAGCGAGGAGTATATGACATGAAGAAAGGGATTACCGCCTGAAATATTCCAAGAATACTTAATAGTTAGTTCAAGTAAACTCATTGTTCTAGATTACAGTTTCCACGGCTAGGTTGTTGTGGAAACGAGAACCGAAAAAGCTCCGAGCTCATATATCTCTCTGTTTGGCCACAGGAAAGAGAAGAAAGAGATACAGTGGGCGTCGATGGCGGTGACCGGTCTGCGGCCTCAAACAGAACGCGGCGCGGCCGCGCCGCTCGAGCGAGAATCCTCTCCGGGACATCAAATTATGGGGTTTTCTTGATAGTCAGTTAGTTTTCTCATTAGTTATCATCAGATATGATAAAAAAAAACTATCAAGAAAACCCAGATAAGCAACTGCGGCGACGATTCTAGCGTGAGCGGCGCGGTCGCACCGCGTTCTGTTCGAGGCCGCAGACGGGTCACCGCCATTGACGCCTACTGTATATGCCATCAAAAACTTGAGAGTTGCTATTTTCGGTACCGCAATTTTTAAGGCAATTCTAAAGTGAGATTTACTCTGCCAACCAGTCATAGGAGATTGAGGTTGTTCATCAACTTTTACGAGTCCTTAATCCAGTTTTTTTTACTGCCGGTTGATTGCACACATTATTTGAGGAAAAATTACTGAAGCCAGTTCACTTATGCTATTATATTTTCCCAAGGAGCTTGCTGAGTAGAGACAGCGTTTGAACTAAAAAAATCAATCAAAGTAAGGTTTGTAATATGCGAAATATTGAAAAGCTCTCAGTCGAGTGTGTGCAGCGGCAGGTGATGAGCCACTCCAGCATTATCCCTAAAGGCAGGGGTCCACCGCGTTTTGCATGTTGCTGGTATCAACAGATTCTTGACCTCCTCGCCACAATAGTTCCAACGGTGTACAGCAAATGCAACCGAAATGACTGGAACATTACTTTTGGTAGGATCTTTTTTCAAGCTCGAGTCCGCTGAATAAGAATGATAAGAGAGAGCCTTGATTTTCGCCTGCATCTACTCCCAGAGCGCTTTGAGTGAAACGTGTGGTCTTGAGCCACTGTGAAATACTAGAGGACAATCGAACTGGATTCACTTGTTCAGTTTTTCCACCATGCTCGTTTCCCCGATGGCCCCAGAAATAACGAAATAATGAACCTCAAGGCCATCTTCGAGATATTGAGCAGGTCTCCTGGTGATAGCTTCTACCAGTGCTTTAAAAACGGCGTTGACGTCATCGAATTTTAGTCCATAACAATGAGGCACGTGTCTCCAATATTAAATGACTTGGGCCTACACTGGGCTACCACTTTGTTTATCATTCCTTCCTGCATAAATTGGCAATATTTCCTTCCCGGGGCACTCTCTTGCTACCAAGTTTGAATTCCCGAAACAGATTGGGGCGAATTTTAGCGGGCGAGTACATTTTGATTCAGCCCCGAAAACCACAACAACAGCGAAAAGATCTGAATAAAAATGAAACGGCAGAAAGAGGAAGAAATAGGCTTCGAAATAAGTAGAGAATATATGGTGGTAGTACCCCTTCACATTCTGAAAAATTATTCCACAGTTCATGGTTCGAAAATCCGACATCGATTTTGCAACAACCTAATACATTCGCGGAAGCCTTCAAGTGGACTTTTTTCGTTTCGTAGGGTCAAAGTACCCGCTCCTGAACATGGGCGGCATTAGCTCCAAGCTACGCTGGCTGGTAGCCACAGCAGCAAAGCCGTTTGAACACGTCCTGGCCTGTCCAATCGTTGAGATCAACGGTGATACACGTCTTTACAAGTAAATTTGCTCCAGAAAACCGGTACAAATCCTGCCACGAAAAACGGGTTCAATGGCCATCCTGGGAAATTTCAGGTACATTGCCGGTATATGCGCTTCGAGGACCTTCGGACAGTGTTAATTGCTCAGACAATGATATGAGTTGGGCCCCTGCCTATGAGTTGGTGAACCTATTTTAGTCTTGGCTTTCTCTGAGTAGCATTAGATCTGCTTGTGTTGCACGGCCTTACTCGACACTCTCTCGCTTTATATCATTCGTCAAAGAAGGAAGCTTACTGTGTTGTCCAATTCACACAAATTAAAGTCAAGTTTCACTTGCTGCCGGAGAACGTCGAGATTATGCGCACAACATCGTCTGCTGTTACCAACTTTTTTAGAAACCCTCGAATCAACAGCGACTCCATCGCAAACACAGGACAAAAACCAAATGGGTTCGAACCATGGTACCGCGAAGTTCCTTAGGTGTTCAAAGTTAGAGGGCTGAGCTAAAGAGAATGCTTCATTCTGTCTCTGTTCAACTCTCCAAAGAAGTGCTAGTCGTCAAAACTCTGCTCGACGTTGTTAGAAACTGGATGTAATTAAAAACTTTGTTATTGTTCCTGGCTACCTATATATGGTGCTATACCTATGTATGGTGCTCAATAGATGAAATATGACATGCCTTTGCTTTTGGAGCTTTTGCAAATATTTGTATTCACTACACAGACAATCTCTAGACACTTGTAAGGATCAGTAAATGGAGCGAGACATGTTTTCGTATTATGCGAATGATTGTATCTGCTACACAGGCACCCAGACACGCTCTAAAAATCGTTGAATTTGTTTTTCTTGATATACTACTGTTTCCAGAATATCACTGCTGTGGATACAATGCGAATAGTAATATGGTAAAGTTGCCAGCAAAAAACAGATTGTACAAAAACACGCTGTGACTGTATTGGAAAACACATCTATCTATCTGTCGCAGTTGGCAAACGCTTCTTTATGCTGCTTCAGCAGTATGTACCTCATTAATTGGATTGCATGAGATACGTTCCCCAGCTGCGTTGCGCCGGCCGCGAGGGGCAAGAGCATAGACAGGGGGAGGGTGGGTGGAGGTAGTAAAGGAACCCGTTAGAAATCTGAGACGCAGACTAGCGGTGCGCGGCCGGCTCCGGCCTTCGTTGGGGAACGCACGTATCCCGTGCGACCCATTAAAGGCAGCACCCACGGAAATCCTCCCAAATCCTCCACAAAAGGTGGGGCTCGAAAGCAGTGGTCTCTACAGCTTCGCATGGAATTACCTACATCATTGTAAATAGGAAATCCTGAAATTTTCTTTTATATGCAAATCTCAAAGAAGATTCCGAGGTGCAACACTGTCTATAAGAACCCTAGCAGCACGCGTGACCAGTCTGTTTTTTTTTTTAATTGGACTGGCCTGGTTTCCGATCCTAATCATGTTCACGAGGGGGTTTAGAGACTCTAAAATTAGTTAAAGGCAGCACCCACGGAAATCCTCACTTTCGAGGTGAGTCGTTCTCCGTGTGGTCTGCTGCCAGACAATCACAATGATAACTTGAACACAGAAAAAAGCGGCCTATCTTTGGAGATACTGCTGAGGACACAGAGCCGAGCGTGGCCATTTTGGTGTCCGCCACGCCAGTTAGCGCTATTGATTTGGCATGCTACGAGTGGTCTGGCCTAATGTATCATGTTGTATAAGGAATATTGTACAGTGTGGGGTATGGGATGCACACCATCCACAAGAATTCGTACCCGCGTATACCCTCAGCGGAAAACTCGTCCGCGCTGTGGACGCATGGGGAACAGCGCCTTCATTTCTCGTCTTCTGGCGTCTTTCACGCTGTTTCATCACTGCCTATTAGTTCATCGTCCCTGAAAACCTTGAAGTTCAGCGCAGTCTCCAACACAAAAATTTCCGTTGGTGCTGCCTTTAAGTGGAGGGTAACTGCGAAAACTTGAGCTACATCAATGATTCGAGGGGACGCTTGAGCATTTATTCGGCGGAGACATCATTTTCAAAAGATAAATTATTGTGAGCATGCACAAACTCGCAGAGAGCTTCTTTGGGAAATCTGAATCGGTGAGCAACATTAATTTCACTGCAATGTTGAAACTGAATTTTGCACGCATAGATATCTGGATCATCCTACCAGTAGTCCACTGAGATGATTTCAAAAATATAAGTAACAATATCAGAAAAACGGGAGGAAAACCCCAAACAAACTCCGTAAATGAGGAGATGGGTCGTGAAATCTTTGAGGGAATTTGGGAAGAACGATCTCCGAGAAGAAAAAGCAAGTTAACATAGATCGATTCCTGTTCCAGAAAAAAGATACCTGAGTGATTAGTGCCCTAAGCAACTGCTTTTGAACAGAAATCGTCTTGGGGCTCATAGCCACTTTCCGTAACTGTCGTATCAATTTAATTCCACATAACACCATGATTGCAAATGTGAAGATCATCATCATAACTATTGCAAATAATCCTATCGTCGGTTTCCAGTAGATCGTTGTCGAACTGTTTACGACTTCCTTAAGTACCCCGTAATCAGAAGAGTATATATCATCGTTCTCTATTTCGATTGTAGACTTACATAAGTAAAAACACAGAAAAACGATAGCTCTCTTATATCTCGTCCCAGTCTTTGCTGGACTGAGTGTTGTGCATAGTTGTAGAATTCCTCACTGGCACAAAAACAATGAAATGTAATGAAGCCGTATATGAAGCCCCATGTCATAACTGGTATAGCCCACAGAAGTACATATGGTTGATCAAATAGCACCCTTTCATTTGGTCTAAAACATATGGAGTTAAGGGAGAACGAGGAAGGATATTAATTCATACTTTGTCCGAGTATCACACTGAAGATGTGCGAAACAAATATGATGTTTCAGTACTCAAGATGGCGGGGAAGCCCTCTGTAAAACTTTTCAAAATGAATTCATTGGAAAATTGAAGGTGAGCGACCTATGGGATATATTTTGTACCTAGGCTACTCCACATGGGTTGTACAGGGCAAGTCGGTTCACTGTTGCAAAAATCGAGATTATTAACACGTTCGCGACAACGTAGATTTCGCCCGAGCCGCCACTTGGGACACACGCGCTTTTGCACAACTGGGACCCGTGCTCGACCGGTCGTGCACTTGGTCCCACGCGGTAGCCATTTTTCCTTCCCATTGAAAAAGCAAGATTTTACTGAAATTCTGTTGATTTGTTGAGGCTCTTATGCGAGCTCTTATGCGTACCATCACTACGCATAAGAGCCTCAACAAATCAGCCTACCATCAACGGCCTCTTATGCGAGCTTTGACGTCACATCTTTGTACACCAACGTTAACAACAATAACGCCGTGGATGCCGTCATATCCCTGTACCAACAACATCAGAGCCAAATTCCAAGCATGGGATTCAACGCGAATGAGATCAAGATCATGCTGGATGCTGTTCTTGCTTGTAACATCTTCTGTTTTAATGACAAACTCTTCGAACAGCGAAGGGGTTTGGCCATGGGGAACCGCATTGCGCCGTTACTGGCTATCATTTTCTTGGATCACATCGAACGCATGTCGTTAACATCTGGGATTCTGCTATACAAGCGGTATATTGACGACGTCTTCGTGATTGGGTGTGACAAAACGGAGGTTGAGAAAACATTGAAGCGGTTAAATACGTTTGACGACAACATATCCTTCACGATAGAAGAACCTGATGATGACGGGTTTCTTCCATTTCTGAACACGAAGATTAGGATAGTTGATGGTCGAACGGAATATCTATGGTATAGGAAGCCAGCCTCCCGCAACATCTTGGTGCACTCTAGAAGTGCTCACCCAGTTTTCGTAAAAGCGAATGTAGTGCGGAACTTCCTCAAGACGAAAGACCGACTATGCATGACAATGAACCCCGGAATAGAAAGTGACGTTGTCCGCATACTCGATGAAAATGGGTACCGTGCCGAACCTCCACGAAGTTGGTTCCCACACTAAACTATGGATGGACTGACTCTTGCCCTTCCATATGTGGGAGACAGCGCAGCACGGAAAATAAATCAGGTTGTGAAGGAATCTCGGCTACCCATTCGACTTGTATTCCGCTCTCTGCCAACGTTGGGAGACCTGCTTACGTCCACACGCGTTTACGAAAGCAAGTGCCTCGAAACAGACTGTCGTTACTGCATTGGGGAAAGGATATGTGATCTTCGAGGCACTGTGTATATGATTAAATGCAATGGATGTGGTGAAACGTATATCGGTGAAACGATGAGACCGCTACGAAAAAGACTAGATGAACACAGACGTGCGTTGGCTAACCCTGCTTCATACCCGAAAGAAAGTTTTTCGAGGCACCGGACCCTGAAGCACACGAATGAACCGCCACCTACTTTTACGGTCCGTGTCCTCCACCGTCACCTAACGAGAACATTAGAGAGGAAGATAATGGAAGCCAGGGAAATAAGAAGGAATGGACCGGAAATAAACACCAAAGAGGAGCTAAAGGACGTTCTGGGGTTGATCAGCTGATTAGATCTCTCGGCCCTCTCAGTATTCTGATCCCAGTAGCACCCACTCCACGAGGGGCAGCGAAGGGTGAGGTCCCTTTCCTTCTTTGTAGCCAACTCCTAACATTCTGTCTCATGAGATTTTGTTTTGTGTAGGTTAGCACCACTGTGTAGGTACACAAGTCATCCTTTCTCGTCTCACCACACGGTAGCGTTGCTTATTTGCTTATGTTTGCTTGTATGCGGTTGAGTTTGTATTGTATTGTATGGATATTAAGGTCTGACGAAGGCATTAGATGCCGAAAGCTCACCGGAATAAAGCTTGAAAGGAGAGCCTCAACAAATCAACAGAATTTCAGTAAAAATGAGGCTCAGAGACAGAACTATACTGGATTAAGCAAGATTTTTTTCGTAAGAGTCATTCTTTCTTTCGTAGTTCTCGACGGTTGCTCTCATTTGGGTTCTCTACGGATTTGTAATTGTTAGGATTTTAATTAAAGTTTATTGTTCTTCTAGCTGTTCTAGTACGGAAAATTTAAAGAAAAAGTTTGAGAGGTCTGCTTTGCCCACTGCGTATGTAACATTCTAGTATATCTACTACGTTACTACGAAGAAAATAGGTGGCTGTGGACTTTTCACAAAGATATGACACTAAATGGACAGTGCACGACCGGTCGTGCACGTGGTCCAACGCGGCAGACACCGCGTGCACGACCGGTCGTGCGCGCGGTCGCGAACGTGTTAAAAGAATTTTTTCCACATTTCAGACATATTATATCGAGCAGCTGCGTGATACCTGAGCCAGCAGCATTAACGGCGCAATCAGTGAGGGTGCCTTCAACTGATCCCTAGCACCACGTTTATCTTCCCAATTCACAACTAGAGATTTGAGATATTATGAGTAGCTGCTTTTCACGTAGCAAGTCTGTCAGGGAACTGCAGTTTGAGTAGCTCTTATTACCAAGATGAACGTGACTACCACCTAGGTAGGACAGGTACAAGAATTGAATGAAGCGGTCTAAGAGAAACGAAAAAGATGGGAAATTCCGCGCTGTTCTAGCAATTTTTTACGCCAATTCCAACACTCTTTTTGCCAACAAGTCCGAGTACAAATTAGCGCTGCTCGGCTGGGACACCGTACCACACATTTTCTATACTCCCACCCTTTTCGCATCTGCATGTAATTTGGTCTACCTACTTAAGGCTTCCTTACCACAGGAAAATGTCCCAGAAAGTAACAACGTCAACTTAGGAGTTGTTCACTTCCTCGACTCCTGGAACCCGAATTTGAGGGAGGAAGGGATGAATGACTTGAACGAAAAATAGCGCTCCTGCTAGCGGCAAAGATTATCCGATTGAATAAATTATCGGATCAATATATGATAGGAACAAAAAAGTATGAAAATATTAGACAGGACTTTCCTGCCAACCTACTACTATAATAGATCTACCTGCATATGATGAAATAACGATAGACAAAATGTAGCGCCAGAACAGCTGTATTCATGCCATACATTGCAATAAAAAGACACAATGAAAGGAAACCCCACGGCTGTGCGTGAGCGACAAATCCATTACTGTATGCCATGTAAGAGTTCCCGTATATGAAAATCGCCTGCAACAGATTAAGCTGCAAAGGGAGTCGTTGGAGCCAACGAATTAGCAAAAGCAGCACATCTATTCCGTGAGTTGAAATCGCTGCCTTGTGCCGCATTGGTTTATCGTAGCTTAGTGTTTTTCACCGTACTTCATGATTACAAGATGAGGGATTAGAGCGAGAGCTGCAGTCGCGCTGCTGTATGCACTCAACTGCACAAATTCATTAGCTTCAACGATGCTTACTGTACACACACTCGCATCTCAGGTTTATTTCATTAGATGAAAGATTTTCTCCATTACAAAAGTATGCTCTGCATTCCATGATATTACATCTTTCTGTGAAGTACCAACGCAGTAGATTATTTAGTTGTTCCGTAGTTGCTCCTCCCACATTTAACAACGACGACTCCTCACGACTTCACGTGCGCACGAAACAGTTTGCCCCATGATGGTAATTGGTAACTTCTGCGGCTGATGTTTTTAAGTACTTCGACTTGGAAAGCTCAGAGGTGGGCGAACAGTGGGAAGCGTTGGAGCATTAGAATGTTTAGAAAGGATAACATACCGGTTTACTGACGAATTCAGCCGAAGAATAAGCAATGTTGCATACTGCAAAACAGATCATCATGTGTTTATAGGCACCAATGTCATTTCGTGTTTTGGTAGACACGATGTAGATGAATAAAGTATTCAAAATAACTGCCAATACAAATAAAATCGTAGAAGCAATTGTCAGAAATGCCTTCACGTCCATTCAGCTGAATGAAATCTTTGAAACTCTGAAATTCGAAATAATCCCCATTCCTAAAGAAGCAGTACAGTTGATAAAGGAGATTCCAGAATGTCTTAGAACGTAGTCTCAAAATTCAGTGGAGAAGATAATGAATGGAAAACGAGCATACCAGCCTCCCACCACTGCCTTCAACAGTGATAAATGGGGGCAATAATCCACCCAAACCAAGTCGTGTCTACTACCTACTCAAATAGTGACACCTCGTCAGACAACTCGAACATGTTCGGAGATTAATAACTGAATAACCAAGAACGAGAACTCGCGCACTCTTCTCCCTCTTTTCTCCCTTTGCCATTATAGAGCAATATGGACAAAAGTTCCTGGGATGATGCTGATTTTTTAAACGCAAGTCATGTGCAGAGCTCGAAAAGGCGCGGTTGGGTTAGATGCCGCTTCTCTGCCACCATCAGTCATAAGCTCGCCCTCTTCAGGACAGCGAGTTACGGAACGACAGACGGTCCAAGTGTTCAACAACGATACTGAGGTGGAGAATTTCGTTGGAGATCAGGTCACGTAGAGTTGCAGAGCATTTCAGCTGTGACTTGGAAACTAAACTGCATCATCTGCCAAGGGGTCGCTAAAACATTCAAATACAGTGCTTGACTTCCACGCGAGCTAACAATCACGCTGTACCAGGAGCAAGTCGGCACATGTGAGCTTCTCATGTCCTGGTGAAGGACATGCGAGTGATTAAAGCAGTTCATCACTGGCGCTGAGAATTCCTTGCTTTATAATAGCCACTGTCACCGTCGCCGATGGCTCAGGCCATGTGAACCCGATATTGGAGAGATGTGCTTCATCGTTCTAAAAAGGTTTGTTCTGACTGGTGGACAATTGCAGCTCACTTGCACCCCAGCAACTGGCGAGCCTGACGGTGAGAAACCGGACAGAAAATACTTTCGAAATGACAATGTTGCTGGAAATTCCTTCCAGGGAGGAAACTCAGCATTCGAAATGGACTCTTATCCTGCGTCCTCCATGTTTTCTAGGCATCCTACTAACACTGACATGCTTCACCCATTCGTAGCGAATTTGGAAAGAAAAATCATCGACGAAGACAAGGACTTGAATTTGCACTAGTGAAGCTTCATCAGACAGGATTCACCAGGAATCACCTCATCAGGAACAATTTTTGAGATGAAATGTAAAAGACGCTCACAACTTTTTCCCTTCTACATACGGACTACTGCTACTAATCTCAATCTGTTCCTCCTTCGTAGAGCGATTCTCTGTCCTAGAGACGAAAATGAGGAGAGATTCTGTTTTCAAGGGTGTTATTACCAAAGGAGTCCATAACGTTCAAGGAGGTTCGCGCATTTGAAACACCGTTCGTAAAATCGAGCAGGAAAAGCGGATATTTTCGATACAATTGTTTCAGCGACCACATTTCACAAGGATTCGACATTTGCTCCGCCCAATTTAGTAGCCGGCTAAACAAATGTGGGCAAATCTAAGCGGTCGTCATGGAACGCGGAAGGAGAACAAATTCTTCCAATAAAGAGCCGAAATAGTAGCCGAAGGAGGCCAGTTTCTCCACTTTTTTCAAAAGTAGAACGCAAACTAAGAACTGAATTCTTCACAATGTGACAAATGGTTATGATAAAAACTACCAAGATAGCAAAGTACCGAGGACATTTTCGGAAGGGTGAAAGCCTCATCTAAAGAGTATTGAAGCAGACCACCTCTTTTGTCGTCATACATCCGCAGATATGACCTTTTTCCTTAAAAATGTCAAGTTAACTTAGCAAGTTGGTAGCTTTTTAGTTCTTGGCTTTGAGCTATCGGAACATACATATAGTAACGGAAAAGTTTTTCGTGAAATCTCTAAACATGATGCTCGAAGCCCGGTACGTTGTGGACTAATGAGGACACTAAAAATGGGGAAACATATGAAAAGTAACATTTTTTCTGATACGGGTCATTTTGGTACCGGTATTTTACTACAGTTGGCGGGAATTTCTGAAATTCTCGGCCAACTTTGCGACCAAATAATTACTTCAAGACATTTCAGATATGTCATTGTTCAAGGAAACTCACGCAGACTGTATCACTGTATGAATCTCGAGAACAATTTCTACGCTGACACACCGCTCCAAAGTATAAATCAGCAGTACACTTTTACTCCTTGTGATATCCTTCGCACTACGAATTTCTCAGGGGAAGAGGGATGACTTTCTCAGCTGAATACGGCTTCGTAGCAGGGTTAGTGCTATCGACTGTTCATGAAAAATTATTTTTTTCTACTGAATGAGGTCGTAGCAGGGTTACTGCTGTGCCCATCTTGAAGTTCAGTGAAGCTATTGCAGAAAGAGACAGTTGAATGGCCGTTAAGTCAGGCAGGGGAGTGGCAAATTACAGGCTTTCGAGAATAGTGTGAACATCCATGACTAATGGGGAGTTCTAAGGCCTCAGTTCTTTATTCTTTATTCATTTATTCAGTCTCTACATCGCAACAGAACGGCTGGTATCGTTCTTCATTTGCGGAGAGTTCAGCGCTTTGCCGTTTTCGTCTCCGTATCTTCGCCTTGTCAACTTTGACATGCTCCGTTTTGATCTTCTCCTCTTGTGCTTCTTACGTCGTCGAGTCATCCTTCTTCTCCAAAGCTGGCCCTTCATTCCCATGTCAAAATTGATCAAACAATTAACGTAAGACGAAGATCTAGGCAAACACGCTGAAGAAGTAGGCATACGACCCACCTCGGAGTCCTCTTTCGGTTTGATGGTGTTCCATGGAGGCGGGATGGAGATGAAGTCGACCGCTCATCGGGACATCAGAGTGAAGGCCTCAGTTGCCAGTGAATAAATATTTTCTCTTCTCTTGGAACTAGTGCATTTTTTGAACTATCAAGCAGAGAGATTGCTTAAAATAGCAAGTTTGGAACAGTGTCACACTTTACGCGGGTCCATATAGGATTTTATAGAAAGATAATGTGGAAAAATGTGTAGACATGAAAAATATACGCTTTCTCATGTCCTCTTTGTCTTCAGGACAAAGTTTACCGATAGCGTTTTGATGCATTCCAGTCGTTATCTGTATATATAAAAGTGAAAGTTTGTATGTGTGTATGTATGTATGTATGTTTGTATGTATGTATGTTCCGAATAGAAATCGTGGAGGATGAACCGATCCGGACCAAATTTTGCATGCAGGTCCAGGTCGGGTCAGCGGCGGTCATAGGCTATTTCACGCTGGGAATTATCGATTAGTTTATCGATTATATCGATTTTATTGATTTTTCGCTATTTTCGCCTAGAGACTGGCAAAAACATGCCTACTGGCGTTAGTCAATACGCTGAACATGAATATGATAACCGTTTTGCACCAAATTATTGAATTATTGATTTTATCGATTTTTTCCACTTTCGTTTGGGAAGAGGCAAGGACGTGTCTCCTCAGGTTCTCCAATGCGCTGAGTACGAATATGACAACCATTTTGGGCGAGGGTAACGATTTATCGATTTTATCGATTTTTCCCACTTTAGCTCGGGGACGGGTGGGAACATGTGAGATGGGGTTCTCCAATATGTCTAACACGAATATGACAGCTATTTTGCAAGAAAGCATTGATCAATTGGTTTTAACGAGTTTTTCATGTTCGGGCAGGTGAAGAGGGAGGTTAACGACACTATTTGACGCGGTGATCAACGAGCACTTCAAATGGATGAATTTGTATCCTAACTAACCGTATCAGCGTGAAAAGCTTGGGGTAGTGAAACTCCCGAACGGAGCCGGGTATGCCGTCTAGTATAATATATTCACAGTCTGCGCTGAGATGGAGCTAGACACACCAGCAGGAGAGGTCGCTATTGAATCGCAGTGAAGAAGGGGAAATTTTTGGCGAAAAATTTAGAGTTTTCATGGGACGGAAAGGCGTGAGAACTGTTGAACTCCGGAGTGCATGCAATATGCTTCACTTATTTCAATTGTTTTGAGTTTCTGCCCACAGCAAAGACTCGTAACGTCTGAAAAATTGAAAAAAAAAACTACAGAGCAGTACATCTTTACCCATGAGAAAGTGAGCAATTTCCGTCCATCAAAAAATTGTTTTTACTTGTAGAATATCCCCTTGCACGATTTCTTCGGCGTTGCTTTAATCGTCCGAAATTTCCATAATAGGCTTCTAACGGGTAACACTGTCGGGGGCGTATTGGCGTTACAACGCCATTCGAGAGGACCTCCCTCTCCGAGAAGTCCATTTCTGCAAAAGGGCTGCATCAGCGCCTATTGGTCTCTGGTATAGGAACAATGCAAATGATCCGAATGTTCGACGGATGATGAACCTCGGCATGTGCAACCAATATTCCAATTGTTATTCAAGTTATACACAAAATTACTAATAGATTTGCGTTGGCTGACGTTTAAGCAAAATGTCGGCCACCGGAAATCTATTGTCATCCTCGTGTTGAGCTAAAATAACAACTGAATTGATGCAAATCATTGCTTTAAAGGAACACCTCTGCAGCCCACTCGTCCTGTGTTCGCACTTGCGTGCGGCCTTGTTGTCCTTTATATTCGTTTCGTTTATGTCCACAGCGAACACCCCTCCCATTCCATTTATATGCCCAGCTGAGTCCTTATCACTTCGAGTATCCCAGCGTCCATCTAATCGTAAATCATGTAGAGTGATGATTTTGCTCTAAATCGGTTTCATCCAATTGCTCGCAGCTACCACATCCATCCGAAAATCTCCACTGCGAGTTGGGTGGGATGTGATCATGACCTGTATAAGTAGTAGCTGATCCAGAAAGTGAGCGGAGGGACCGGTGGGGGGTGGGGGCGTAGAAAAAAAGTGATACCGTCTCCGCCGGCTATAGGGCAATTCATATTACATTGTGGGTCAAAAATACGGTAACAACACGTGTTTGTCTCTGAAGAAGCGTGTTCTGGCTTGAAGTCAATCTCAACTGGGAGGTCGTTTCAAGGCGTTCTACCAGTACAGTGTTCCAGCGCTTAGGTTACGTTTGGCTCAAGAATGGAGAAACAATATATTTAAGGACCTGCTGCATTTGCCGTGTGGATATTCAATTGCCCAGAACAGAATCAATTAAGTTAGTAGGTAATCGAAACAACTAAAACCTAGGCTTCTTCTATCACCCATAGAAATCCGGAGATTTCAAAAAATCCCTTCGGTAAACGAAGGATCCATCTGACACCAACCATTTGCGCGCCGCAGTTTATGACTTCACTCTGAATGTCTCAAGGTCTGATTTCTAGCGAATGGTGGATATTTCTGGAGATTGTCCGGTTTTTCTGTCAGTGGGAGGCAATGAACATAAATCATATGACGATGCTCCAAATTACAACGAAATCCATTTTCTAGCTTCCATTTTCTTTGTTACCGTATCTATGGCCCACCCTGTAGTCAGACGCACGCATACATTTGCGAAAGATTCTCTATGAAGACTGGTCAACGCGACGATATATTCTTGCTACTGCGACTGTGGTGCGACTGCGACGGTGATGCGACTGGCCTTCATCATATAGACGCACGCGCGTCAATCGCACGCATCTATTATTTCATATACGGCAATTTATCCCAGATGCGACATATCAGGCGCACGCATTCATTCATTTGCCAAAGATATTTTTTGAAGACCGGTCAACGCAGCATGGAATTCTCAATGAAAAGATTGCGCGGCCATTGCGAGGCAGTAAACGCGTGCGACTGAGTTGCGACTGCGATGCGACTAGCCCCTATTCTTCATCACATAGACGCACGCGTGTCAGTCGCACGCATCCAGTAAAAATTGCCCTTGTGGGACCCAAACGGCTAGAGTTCCGGAATGAGGTCAATAAAAACTAGTTTAAATTCGAATAATTAAAAAAAATGAGTACCAAAAAGTGATAATGAAACTAAGGAATTAAGAATAAATTACTACAACATTGTGATTTGGACAGCGGGTACGTTTGGATTTCGCATTGCAGCTTGGACCATCTACTACGCAGATACAGTCCTTGTCGAAAAGATGGATCGTGCTTGCGGTTTCTTATCGTCACACCTGCAGAAACGCAGCGGGACCTACTCGACCCTCTACCTTGGGCATGCTCTCTCCGCATCCCTCGTTCAGGTCCCGTCGCGATGGTGCAGCCACGCAATCCGTTTACAGTGGGAGTCAGTGGCGGTGACCCGTCTGCGGCCTCGAAAATAACGCGGCGCAACCGCGCCGCTCAAGCGAGAATCCTCTCCGGGACATCAAATTATGAGGTTTTCTTGGTATTCTATTAGTTTTCTTATTAGTTATCATCAAATGTGATGAAAAACTATGAAGACGGCACTGCGGCGACGATTCTAGCGTGAGCGGCGCGGCTGCACTGCGTGCTTTTCGGGGCCGCAGACGGGTCACCGCCATCGACGTCCACTGTATCTTTCTGAGAAGGGCTATACACATAAACATAAGTTCTGAACCTCGACGTGCTGTTTCCAGCTGTTAAATTCCCATAGAATGTTTCGCCAGCGAAATCCCTCATATTTGTTTTGTCAAACGCACGCAAATGTCACCCAACACATTTTCCAGCCTTTATAGTTTCTAAACATTCGGTGAATCTCACACCAACATAGTCTCTTTCTATGTATGTCTCCTGGCAAACTCATTGCTCATATTTCAGAGAAATGTTGCGCCGTTCAATGCATATATCGACCCGTAAAATGAACATACATATGTACACATTCTTCCGGCAAATATATTGCCATCAATCTGGTGATCGTAGGCTGAAATGTCATGCTGTTCTCACGATGGCGTCTCCTAAGACAGGCCGAGCTTCATGTCCTTCACAACCTCCACCCAGTACTTTGTTAGCTTTTGTGCCTATATGACGAACAAATTGCTAGTGTTTTCTTCACAGCACTGAGTAACGAATTACCTATGTAGGTGGGAAGCTTCCTCGAAAAACTGCAATGACGAATTTCCTACCTACTTTCTATCATTCCGTTCTGGTATTCGTTTGGAACACTTAACGTCAGGAAAACTAACACTTTTTCGGCGAGAACCTTTCAAGAACAACCTTCTCAATTGTCCCTATCGAACTTTTTCAGCGATAACTTAGCTATTAGATGCATTAATTTCAGAGCTCTTCAATGAGACCTACAGTGGTGATACTCTGCGTTCTCGTCTGCTTGTGCGCAGCAGGACCACAAAGGAGTAGCAGGATTAACTATAAGTGTACTGATCCCGAAGAAGTAGAAGTTGAGATTTGGTGCAAACCTAAGACAAAGTACATATTTTTATTATCGTTAGAAAATAATACATTTGGTCAACACTCATAAAAATGTTTTTTTTTCTTCCTCAACGAATTCCTGCCACCCTGATTTGTTGCGGATTGCAGGTACAGTTACGTCGACTCGGTGAAGGAATGCTTCAAAGTTACCTGTTGCGAGTGCAACCCCAATCAGCACCTGTTTGACACCAAAGAAGAGTGTGAGAAGACATGCATCCCAAAGTGATTGCCTTCGATGTGGTCTGGGTCGGACAATCTAGTGCATTCCAATAAAACTTTGCAAACATTCTTATGGAGATTTTCTTGTTCTTTACTTTGATGAGATTTTTGTTATGATCAACCTTAAAAATCCAAAGGGTACCTAAAAAGATCCAATGAACAGTGAGCATAGCAGCAGAACAAACGTCTTTGTGGCTCGGCAAATTAGGAACAAGAATTCTTCAGGGAAGATAGATCGATGGATTGTACTGTGCAGCACCTGACACAGGAGAGCCAGGAACGGTATGAGAAAAAAGTGGAAACTTGGCCACTTCGTGGACCCGGATGGAAAATAATTTGATAAAATTATTAGTTGTAATATTAATACTAAATAGGGCGCGTGTGGGGGTGCAGTGGTAAGAGGCTCGCTGCGCACGCACACGGTCGATGGTTCGATCGCGCTCGTGGCCAGCAAAGCCATCCATACTTCTGGGGCCGGTAAATTCGTACCACAGGAGTCTGGGATGATGAAACACTAACTTGGATCATCGGATGTCTACCCCCTCCCCCCCCCCCCCCCCC
>JARK01000464.1:20175-33838 GCA_000688135.1 Ancylostoma ceylanicum
CCACAATCACTTTACAGTGCACATACGCATTCAATGCCTCTGCGATGCTCGGATGAAGTCGAATGCGTGGCGCATCCCACATAACGGGATTGATCAACGCCGACCACTTTATCCTTTTGTCTTTAATATTGAATAATTAATAGTCATTTCAAAAAATAATAATAAAAATAAAAGTCGGAAATGAAGTTTGTAATGCAAAGTCCACACACAAGTACTTTGCAGAGCTTTCATTCACTCTGCGTTGCAGCTTGAAACATTTACCATTCATACTTACATAGATGCAGGCGCACATGTGTATCGCACGTACACATGAACACATTTTTTAAAGGCAGTATCTCGCCTCATGTTCGATTTAGGGTTATCGAGAGAATGTGGGCCTTCTCGACGAGCTAAGATCAGCTACGTGTGTGATTTCTAAAACAACTGTCTGAAAAACCTGTTTATGAGGGACAAGTCTATCTCAGCGCGTTCTCGGCAAGGAAAATGCATACCATGTCCAACATTTTCGCTGATCTCATTGATCACAGGTGTTCTCATTGCCAAAAACTGCGCCGCAGTCGCGGCATGCCTGAGTAACGGAGGGGGGGGAGAGAGTTTATGGAAATTCTCGGTCGGTGTATCTGAGATGAGACACCGCATTCAAATGTGAAGAAAGGTACACATTACAAAATAAAATACAACGTTTATGAATTTGATTTCTTTTGATTTTCCAAATATGTATTAGACCTGGTGTCTTCAGCTCTTAAATGTCCATAAGATGTTTTGCCAATGAATTCTCCCACATTCTTGTTGTGAAGCGCACGCAAATGTTCCTCCCACACATTTTATTGGCTTCAAAGTTTCGAAATATCGACAGAAGGTCAAGGAGGGTGAGGGGTGACGAACATATTGCCCATATTCCCCGAAAATATTGCGACATGTACAGTTTGAACCCTTTGAAATGTATGTATGTACATATATACCAAAACATTGTCCTGTCAAATTTATGGCTATTATACAACTCTGCAAAGCGTAGGCGAGAGCACCACCTTGTTCATAGATTTCTCTTCGTCTTTTATGTATTGGCTATGTATTTCTCTCCTCTTCAGCGTTCCGATTCTCAGATGTCGTGCGGCGCTCTTCTGATCTATTGACAGCAAATGGCCCTATCGTGTGTCCGGTCCAAGTGAACGCCGATTAGCTTCAAATAAGCGTGGAAAGAATCAAGGCAGCGTTTCTTCAGCAGCCTTTTTACCGCCTACTGTGTACCTCGGGAGTAAGGTCGTAGTCTCACGGAACGATCGTGTTTGATTCATGAACAGATTGTGGTTTCCACAACTATGGCTAGCAGAGTTAATCGAGTGCGGCCTTATCTAAGGTTTAATCACCCAAGTTTGAGATTCTTATTCCTATTCCCAGTTTTACTAATCCTCCGATGGCCGACAAGGAGAACAAGGATCCAAGTAAGAGGTTAGTTTCTCGTGTTTATGTTTGCTTGAAGCTTAACACTTCCGCTCCTTTACTGACGAGTACTGGGAGAAGTCCTATGCTTTTAGCTCCGCTTCCGTATAAGGGTAATGTAAGAAACGGAAGATGAACCATCTTTCACTCATTTTAATTTAATCATTAACTTATGATTTATTTATTGATTAATCCGCGAGCAGATTCCCTCTGAGATCCACGTAAGGCATTTTTGTTAACAATGGTCCTCATGAATCAGTCCCTCAATTTCATAACCATTGGTTCTCATATAAGGTTTCCGTAGTAGTTGAACTGCGGCCGAAGACTTTTGAGTCACACTGTATACTGACAAACGGACGTCTATAGGTGGAATTTCCCATGCGTCGTGTTTCGTCTGTAAGAGTTTCACCTGCCGGGCAAAACGTCACCCGTGCAATTTTCTGTCGAGCAGAGTATTATACGGGCAGAATATTGTATACCGCACAGGACTACCTTGGTTCAGGACAACGTAGCTTCCTTTTCATCTTCGCACACTGGATTGTCGCCATAATTTTCAATACCAGAAAAGAATGAGCAACTGATGCATGTGGCACGTAGTCTTCGCACTTGGATCTTCTGTATGCGCTCCGAGCGTGATAGAATATGGTCACGAAAATGCATAAATAGGCGCTCAATGAGCGGAGCTCGTTCTGAGTTTGATCGCGCTAACCACGAGAGAGTGAACATAATACCACACTGGTAGAAACAGTCTCAAATCGACCATCGTGCCCTATGGTTAGAATGTCAGCTTTTGGTCGGAACCGATATGCAATATCCTGCTCATCAACAATTATTTGATCGCAGTCGCAATGCGATCGCGTTTTTACATAGCTATGCTGGCAACTGCTGTGATGATTTCGACACCTCTGGAAATATGACATTGATTTCACAAAAAAGCTTATCATTCAATGAATTCAGGTCTCGAACAATGTGGACGTTTTCGCGCTTTTGAGCAAGCTGTCGTTGTTGCCATTATAACACTCAGTAACGAGTGAGGCTGGGCGCAGGGTCACCGATGCCAAAGACGACGTGGTGAGTGTCGCTGATAAAACAGAGAGATTGATCCGAGCTCGGCAATGCCGGCGCCAAAGAGCGCGGCGTCACTTTCATCCACGCTTGAAGGTGCGCCTAGTGCGGTATCCTTGCGACGGAAGGAATGCGGCGCACGGACCCCACGGCATCGCCCGCGCAACGTCGTCGTCGTTGGTGCCGAGAACTCAGCGCCCAGCCCTACCTGTACAGCTGCGAAGCTCCTGCAACATAGTGCAGTGAGGAATTTTCCTATGACACTTGCTACCATTCTGTTTTGCTAGTCATGCGGAACACCTGGTGAAGAATAAATAACCGAATCTGTGGTACGTTTCCAAGAGCAACCTTCTACTTTCTCCTCATCAAACCCTTTTAGCGATAACTCTGCTATTAGATCCATTAACGTCAGAGCTCCGAAATGAAGCCTACATTGATGATACTCTGCGTTCTGTTCTGCTTATGAGCTGTTGGACAAGAAAGGAGTGTTTGGACTGCGTCAAGGTCCAACAGAGTTTGGTGGTTCTACTGTTTTAACACCACTACACTGTCTTTCATTATTCTACTTATCTTACAATATTGACCTAGTGATTATACGAAATAGGAAAGAAGAGAAGAGAGTGTGGAAGAAAGAGAATGTAGTGGCCTTGGATTCAGAAGTGTGCCGGAATGTCGGGACCTTATCGTTTGCCACGGTCGGCCTTGAGACTCGTTAGGCACGGTCCTATTAGACGATTCGTAGATCTTACCACGGACCCAACTTGTCACTTGTGCATTGTCATATGACTAGAACTTGTAAGAGAAGGGTTGTCTTGCTACTTGTCAGAGGCTCATACCGAACCGACAACCATTAGCTCGGGCTCCTTTTATCCTCTCTCCACATTCATGAGTGGGCGGAGCCAGAGGCTCAAGAACCATCCATTCATGGGAACGGAAGTTATTGTATGTGGAGCATGTGGCTGAGTTCGCGGGAGCAGAAGTCATGACATGGAATAACCTTGTGTGTTCTGTTGCGGCGCTAGTAGAAGTTGAGATGTGTCGCAACGCTGAGACGAATCCAGATGTATTTTTACTATCCTTAAAAAATGGATATGGTATACTTGATCATCATTGGCAAAAATATAACCGCATTTCTGCCACCCTACTTCGTTGTAGATTTAATGTACAAGGTACGGATACCTATTTGAAACCAAAGAAAATATGAGAAGACATGCAAACCACAGTGATTGTGTTCTACTTGACTGAGGTCGAACGTGAACAACTGGTCTATTTCAATACAATAACCTCTGCAAATCGTTTACCTTGAGTATTCTCAATGATGCATGTAGGCCCAGCGGGTCGAAATCGGTAGGTGAGGGGGCATTCTCGTTTCAGTCAAGGAATTTTGGGCGATAACTAAAGCTGAATTAAGCCAAAAACTTATCTGTAGAATATTTATTTATTTATTTATTTATTTATTTATTTATTTATTTATTTATTTATTTATTTATTTGATGCATCAACGTGCCTACAAACAACTGATTTCTAAACTGTGGCACATGGCGCTCTGAGGAACTCCTGGGAGTGAAAGGTAAATGGCAAAACAAATAAGAACTGGAAATTCACATGCCACAGCGTATGTTCAGTAGTAATATGGTTATAATTTTCCTCTTAGAAAGAAGCTTTCTGCAAACTCTGCTGCTTTTTTGTGACTTACATTCAAGCACCTCAGTGTTTATCGGAGAAGAGCACGGGAGTCACTCTCAATTTGTCCTCCGTCAATGAACGTTCTTCACCTCTTTGGCAAACCGATAAACCTGTTCGTCAGTTGCGTTGTAGTGAGAAAAAATATTTGAACGAATTGCTATTAAAGGAAAACAGTTCTAGGAGGTTCTATCAGCAAACACCTGCCTCAGAGCAGTCCTTCATATTTAACGACTTTCTTGGAAATGATAACCTGAACAATTACTGTTTAGACTCTCGGCATGTACAGACTATATATTGTACTATGTCACTTGTTTTTCTGCTTCAACAATGTCTAAATTACAGGGATACAGAATATTTGCAGTGTAGGAAGGCACTAATCACTGAACGTTTGATTCCCAGGGAGCTGAAATGAGACTTTCTCTAATCGTACCGTGCGTGCTCGTTTACTTCTGCACACCTACACTCGCAAAGGAAGGGAGCGAAAGAAGTCAGAAGTGTTATGCTCCAAGCGTTACAATCTTCATAGCTTGCTTACCGGATACGTCAATGTAAGTTGTCGCATCGTAGTTCTCAAATGATTTCAAAAGGTGAGTAATTATTACACAAAAAAAACAGAGGTGGGTTTTTGATAGCATTCCTGGTTGCATCTTTCAGTTACACGTACAACAAAGAAACTGACCGTTGCATACAATGCTGTGGCTGCTTCGGAATCAACAAATTCTTCAGCAAGGAGGAATGCGAGGAGACGTGCAGGCAACGACGATGACTTTCTCTTCTGCACTCTATAGCTCACAATCATTGTCAGATTTCAAATATGCTGTTTATAATAAAACCCTTTTGCGAGAAATATGTACACTCAGGTTTACCAATCCTTCGCATTGTATTCGTTCCAAATTCCGAATTGCAGGAGGTAGGTGTTTTGTGCTGTTATACTGAGACGATGAAGAATAAATTGGGAAATAAATTGGAGATAAATAAATTGGGACGACAAAGAATTCCAGGACAATAAACAATATGCCAGGTAGAATGTTGGATGTGCATCTACACTTAGCAAAGGTGGAACTGTGCCATTAAGGTTATTCCAGGAACACAAACACGCGCTGTTTTTGAGCACATAAATTTGTTTGCACTATTCCACACACTGGCACTACGCATTACTCCGCTCGCCATACTAGAAAGAACAGGCTATAGCGCCTCTATCTTTCATCGATGAAAACAGTAATTTTCGAGGACCACAGAAATCAATTAAGGGCCATCAGTTCCATTTTGAATCGCTATTAAAATTATAACCACTAGTGTGGGCATACATGTGACTATATCGGAAACCGACCGAAACCCGCTGAGATTCGATTTCTCGGATAGATAATGAAAAAAGTTGTATTATAGAACGTGTGCGGCTATTTGAGGATGCCATTCTACGGCAACATCCTCAATGTGAATCTAAATAAATAAAACGGAAGTACTCGAAGTGTTTCTGCTCTTGCATTTTACCTTCTAATGTTGTGGTAGACCAATATTGATGGAGCTGACGTATTACATAAAAAAGAAGTTATTCAAAGGTGTGTCTTGTAAGTGAATTCATTGTGTTCATGTTTCACCATGCACCATTCATTGTTTCATGTTTCACCATTCGTTGGCTGTTCATCTCTCCGCCGTAGAATACCGCCTATGAGAAGTTCAGAAGATCATACAGGTGGCACTGCAATTCTCCATACTATGGTAGATGTTGGCACCTTCGCAATCACAACAGAATAGTTCATAACACATTCCCGTGGTTTTGTTGTAGGTATACCTCAAAGCATTCGAAGTTGTGATGATTTTTCTTTTAATATATCTACATTACAACAACGGTACCGTTTAACTGTGGGATGGCATTCTTGAAAGGTCAAGGCAACATCTGCATTACACAATTGCCGATTGTCATTTGAGAGCTCCGCTGCGCAGTAGCAAATGAGAACGCAGATAGTGACAACAGAAAGTCTCATTTCTGCTCTGCGATTGAAGAGATAAGTAGCTGAAGTAAGTATATACATAGTATAACGCTTCGAACAAAAAAATGTAGGTGAAGGATGGTTTGAATCTTTGCAATGCAAAATTCTGAATAGTGCCAAAGCTTCTTGGGATAACTAGCATTGAAATATGTTCTTCTGCAGGTAATTCTGCAATACAAGCGGTGAGCTATGTATGAAGTATAAACAGCTGCCTCAAAAGATGATGGCTCATGACTGCTCCGTAAACGGAGTACTTAAATAATAATCTGCTGTGCTTTTTCATTACAAAGTAGTACACCACTGTCGAGCGGATTAAGAGATCTATGAAGTTGGTACCTGCCTGTACCATTTCCGGCGACTTAAAATTGAAAAAAAATTGGGGAATCTCATAGGTTTAGTGCAGGGGGTCTGCAAATAATAAGGCTTGTTGTGGGAGTACTTGAATAGCAAACCATTCGAAAAACAAATATTTATTTTTACGGCGTATGTGAGAACAATGAGGAAGTGTTGCGGAAGAGGAAAGAAAATATTTGTTACTGTACCTGTCACTTGAAGAAGAGTAAGATACATACGTGAGTGGTTTCATCCTGCGCTCCTTTGCCAACGACCACAAATACGCTTCCGAATCCCTCACATGAATAGAAGAACCGCGCTCTTTCACGGAATCGGCGATAACTATTTTATGTCGACGAGGATCACCATGCAGGATACTGCACCCTATTCAAGCAACAAGTTGTTACCAGCAATTTTTACGGATTAAGTTGCCCTGAGCAGCCCAACTTAGCAGTTTTCCAGGAAAGCTAACAGATTTTTTTTCGCCTGAATACCGAGAATTAATTCGACTAAAATCATTACCACTAAAACGCTTGTACGTCTGCAGATTTGTTGTACAAATTGGGTAAGATAAACCTCGAGGAATGATTCAAATGCTAGATGCGACATTGATGTTTGCAAGATGATCTTTTAGGATTGCATAACACACATCAAACAAAGAATTTTGCAGTCCAAGCTTTCCCTCATCGACCATTTCAGAAATGTTGGCATGAGAGCCGAATGTCTTGTCATTCCTGCGTTATTCTAATTTTCTATAGTCGCTTTGTTGAAAAGATGAGACAAGGCCTTGCTTTTTTTTTCAAGGCTCGTTCTTTGCCTTTATGCGCTCAGTGTTCATCGCAACCGTAGGTCGGAGTACACTTTATCTTCCGAAAGCTACATACGTATGTCTAATTCAGAAGTTTTACGTTTTTTTTTCGTTCCATCAGCTTTTCTTTGGAATTGACGTTAATGTTGTGGCACACCTCAAGTGATAGTTTATCACAACAATAAGCATATACAGGGGGGCATAAGTTATTGTACAGCGTTTGATCTTTTATTTCTTCGCCAGGAACCCATGCATTGTTCCGCTTTTTTTCTTCCGAATAGGGGAAGGTTCAAAGTATCTTCTAGTTTGGATCCGCTTTTCGGAAAGGATTCGCTATCGAGCAGTTGGCCACAAAACAAATTTTTGAGAAATGTGGGTTGTTGTGACAATTTTCTCTAAAAAATCCACAAAATCTTCAAAATGGACTTCACACTCCATACGCGTTTTGAAGAGCAAAAAGTGCTCTTTCCAGCCATATCCGGGGTTTTCCAAGAAATTAAAGACTAGGAAATATGCGGGCAAAAAAGCCACGGCTACTCCATGCTACCGGTAATGGCCAATTTGCACCAAATTTGCGTTCTAGGAATTTTTCCAGTAAAAGACAAGTCATCAGCTAGGTTGTTGAAGTGATCTGAAAACGAGAGCAAAAATGCTGCAGAATGGCTACGCAGCCCCGTTAACAGGGCCAGATCCACTCCAGTTATGCTCCTCGAAACCTAAGGCTTGGTTTTCCCATCCGAGCAATTTTTGGAACAGCCTCGTCCTGTGCTCTTATCTACCCGGATCTTCAGTGGATTTTGTACATACACCTCAAAATAGGCTTCAAGAGTACGGGACTATTTTTTATCCCACTTAAATCCGTTGTCACAAACTGGTTTTGTAGCTGTTTTGCTCTGGAATTGCGGGCTGAATCAGTGCATTTGGCGGCACCAAAAATCTGAGGTTATAGTTTCCGCTAAAATTTCTCCGTCATATCCCCAGTATCCAGGGCAGGTTTGTAACCAGAAAATAGAGGAAATCCAGCGCTATCAATCGAGACCTAGCTTGTCGAAAAACATTGTACTACCACACAGTAATATGCCAGCAAACGATGTACAATAACTTATGGCCCCCCATATAAACACATGGCGACGCTCTTTCAGAAAGATACGAGCCTTGGACTTCAGCCAATTGTTGTTCGTGGAGAGTTTCGTGAACAAGAGTCATCTCAGAAGGCGTGCAAAAATTTGGAAACAGCTTTCTCGAACGCTAGTATGTATATGGATTCGATGGAAGTAAATCGTCGATCGATCTGTTTTTGCAAGTAAATATGACAAAAACATTAGGGTAAACGAATTCTGAACAAGAACAGTCGATCGGCGCATGGACAGTGACACCATTTTCTATAAACTCTCTAAATAAGTACTGCAGCAAAGTTTTCAGAGAAACATCGACGCTCATACATAGTAAATAATGAACGTTGTGCTATAAAACGAAGTCCTGTGTTGTTTAATTGCGAAAACAAATCGGGATGCGTTTCCTTGGAAAAGGGCAAGGAGCTTTCGGATTAGTAATGTGTTACTGGAGCCATATCAACCCAAACTCAGCATTTACTATTCACCTCGCTTGTTACTACTTGTGATTCAGCTTCGAAAGCAGTCCACCTCTACTTTGAGGATGAGTAAGTCTGCAAGGTTTAACATCCAAGAAAAAATCCAGGACACTGAAAAAACACTCTTTCCCTGAAGCAAAACGTTGGGTGGATTATTTCCGTATAAATTATCTCACTCTAAGTAAATACAGCTGAAATGATTATATGTAGTGTGAAAAAATCATGTGAATCAAGACGTACTGAAAACTGCCTCTTCACACTGTTTTCTTCTTTCTACAACTTTGGTGGTCTTCTTTCCACAGATGTGGCGATCTTAATACATTCTCTTCCGAAGAAATACCTCATGTTTGAGCTGAGTTATCCACCTCGGGAAGTGCAGCTCAAAAAGGCAAAGCGGCCTTTATTTTTGGAGCAATCTAACAGAATGCTGTACGTTGGAGTTGACCATGTGAGGCTTACAATTTCCTGTCCGCCACGTACATACTTCGTCTTTTTTGGGTCCGCATAAATAGTCTCCCGCACTGCTTTCATACCACCTACATACACCCGTTTTATGCGTTTTAATCCTATGAAACAATTTATGTTAAGGTGATTTTGGGATTACCGACTTATCAAAGTGAGTTTATAAAAAATTATAGTGCATGGAGAGCCTGTCGTGTAACTCTCCTATTAACAAAAAAAACTGGACCGCTCTCATATATAAGGACGGAGGTTTACAAAGCAGTCATCAGTGTACGAACAGCTCCCTGCAGAGCAGACTTCTACGTGCCTATTCTCCAAAGACAGCCTGTGATTTATCGAAACTTTTTCTGTGAAGTTTGTTTCTTCAAAAAGTAATGACATTGATTACTCCTTCGCTCCGAGGGAATTATCTTTGACTTTGTCTTTGTTCTTTTTGCTATGCAATTCATACCTCAATTTGCAAGCCTTCCAATCTCAGAGAACTTAAATGAGGACTTCNAAGTTAATAAAAAATTATAGTGCATGGAGAGCCTGTCGTGTGACTCTCCTATTAACAAAAAAAAACTGGACCGCTCTCGTATATAAGGACGGAGGTTTACAAAGCAGTCATCAGTGTACGAACAGCTCCCTGCAGAGCAGACTTCTGTGTGCCTATTCTTCAAAGACAGCCTGTGATTTATCGAAACTTTTTCTTTGAAGTTTGTTTCTTCAGAAAGTAATGACATTGATTACTCCTTCGCTTCGAGGGAATTATCCTCGACTTTGTCTTTGTTCTTTTTGCTATGCAATTCATACCTCAATTTGCAAGCCTTCCAATCTCAGAGAACTTAAATGAGGACTTCTGTGATGATATCCTGCCTTCTACTATGCTTCTGCGCCGTCAATGCCGCGAATATATTTCCTCAAAGGTGCCGAGAACAGTTAATGACAACCTTCATAGCCTGCAGTGAACCTAAAACAATGTAAGATGATATTTCTGTTATATTATGAAAGGATAATAGGAGACTGTTAACCACCACTTACAAAAGTGAGAGTTCATTCCTGAAACGTTTATTATATGCTTTAGGTATACATACGATAAAGGAAAATGCAAGAAAGTCAGTTGCTGTGGTTGCTTTGGTCAAAATCTCTTCACAACCAAGGACGAGTGTGAGGAAACTTGCAAGAAACGCTAAACGCCTTGCAGTGCTCTACTGCTCAAACATGATCAACCAGCAAATGATCGATTCAATAAATTTCGCAGAAAATAATTGTTAATAATTCATTCCCCTTTCCTAACCTCTCAACATAAGATGTTTCATTTAATAAATGAAGGCTCTCTAGTGGAGAATCAGCTAGCAATTCCGCTGGGCTTTGATAACAAAGCCCAGCGGAATTGTTTAAGAATTTGATATTTTGTAACATTAAAATTTACATAGATATTGAAAAATGTAAAAGTAACCGTGAATGTCCAAGAAATACCTAACGTTGAGCAATATGAGCGCGATTCCTCAACCTCAAAGACGANAAAACTTGCAGGAGACGCTAAACGCCTTGCATTGCTCAAACATGATCAACCAACAAATGATCGATTTAATAAATTTCTCCGCAGAAAGTAATTGTTAATTCATCTCTCCCAGCCTCCTAGTATGTATAAGGTGATACATTTGATGAATGAAGACCCTCCAGTGGAGAATCAACTAACATTTTGATAACAAAGCTGAGCGAAATTGTTTAAGAATTTGATATTCTGCAACATTAAAATTTACATTGATAGTGAAAAATGTAAAAGTAACCGTGAATGTCCAAGAAATACCTAACGTTGAGCAATATGAGCGCGATTCCTCAACCTCAAAGACGAATTCATTAGAAACAGACAGGGAGAAGCCAAATAAGGTTCAAACTCTGTCTTCGTAGTCGACTCGCCGAAAGTTTTAGCCCTTCTGGCGAATCTACTGGTAAAGCCCTAAGAACATCTGGCAATCACTGAAAAGAAAGCTACAAGGACCAGTTCTAGCGGTAGTCGTCAACACTCTGTGGTGACTCTGACCGAAGGAGTAAATGTCAGACCTCAAAAAAAGACGTTCCCGTCGAAAAAACAGGTCATCAACAGTAACGGTCCACCTAGCTACCTGGTTGGCGCAGAAGTTTGTACATGACATAAACTTGACGAACGAATATAACCGGGTTTTAACACCAGAGTTCATAGAGATTAAGAATTACAGTTATAGTTTCCAAGTGGACTTCAAAACAAGTCCTCTAGGATTATACAGGCGCACTATTTACTGGAACTCATTGTACATATGTATGTGGTTTAGAAATGAGAACAATTTTTGTAGCAAGCTACCCAACTATACAACAATTTTTATTAGTTCCTTCGAGCTGGAAAAAATATGGTCAAAGTTGTCGACAGCTGTCAACAAATACGTAGGCCAGCAAACGTTGTCAGCAGTCAGTTGACAACGGCTGAAAGCAGTGTTATACTTATACTTTATTACACAAGCAAGCTCGTGTATGTAGAAAAAATTACAACCATTGAGAAAAAAAAACATTGTAAAACAAACTNCGGACATGAGAAGGAATGACGGACGATGGAGCAAGGCAGTCATTGAATGGTACCCACGTCAGAAGAAGCGCCCGCTTGGCAGACCTCCAACCAGGTGGAGTGACTCTCTTTCAATTCGATATAACATCGTTGATGACAGAATGAGGTGCCTCGTCCACTGGTCCACAAGAGCTCAAACCAGACACGATTGGAAAGGATGCTACGATCCGCAACAAAGCAACCGCTGAGTTTGAAGAACGGATCAACCAAGTAACCAAGTAAGTAACACACATCAAACAAAGAATTTTGCAGTCCAAGCTTTCCCTCATCGACCATTTCAGAAATGTTAGCATGAGAGCCGAATGTCTTGTCATTCCTGCGTTATTCTAATTTTCTATAGTCGCTTTGTTGAAAAGATGAGACAAGGCCTTGCTTCTCACCCATTTCCAAGGCTCGTTCTTTGCCTTTATGCGCTCAGTGTTCATGGCAACCGTAGGTCGAAGTACACTTTATCTTCCTAAAGCTACATATGTCTAATTCAGAAGTTTTACGTTTTTTTTTCGTTCCATCAGCTTTTCTTTGGAGTTGACGTTAATGTTGTGGCACACCTCAAGTGATAATTTATCACAAAAATAAGCATATAAACACATGGCGACGCTCTTTCAGAAAAATACGAGCCTTGGACTTCAGCCAGTTGTTGTTCGTGGAGAGTTTCGTAAACAAGAGTAATCTCAGAAGGCGTGCGAAAATTTGGAAACAGCTTTCTCGAACGCTAGTATGTATATGGATTGGATGGAAGTAAATCGTCGATCGATCTCTGTTTTTGCAAGTAAATATGACAAAAAAATTAGGATAAACGAATTCTGAACAAGAACAGTCGATCGGCGCATGGACAGTGACACCATTTCCTATAAACCCTCTAAATCAGTACTGCAGCAAAGTTTTCAGAGAAACATCGACGCTCATACATAGTAAATAATGAACGTTGTGCTATAAAACGACGTCTTGTGTAGTTTAATCGCGAAAACAAATCGGAATGCGTTTCCTTGGAGAAGGGCAAGGAGCTTTCGGATTAGCAATGTGTTACTGGAGCCATATCAACCCAAATTCAGCATTTACTATTCACCTCGCTTGTTACTACTTGTGATTCAACTTTGAAAATAGTCCACCTCTACTTTGAGGACGAGTAAATCTGCAAGGTTTAACATCCAAGAAAAAATCCAGGACACTGAAAAAACACTCTTTTCCTAAAGCAAAACGTTGGGTGGATTATTTCCTTATAAATTACCAGTCTGGTCGTCCGACTGACGCCGGACTTCGAGGCTTTTCCTTACGCTCGCTTCGCTCGCATGATTTTACCTTGCATCCATTCTAGTAGAATTGTGCTCATGCCAGTTTTTGCTCCGTTTCGCGTGAATGCCCTCTCCATAAAAAAGGGACTGGTCAAAGAAGACTGCTTGCGTCTCTTATGGTTAGAGCAATTTTATCATTCTCTCAAGCGAAATAACTAATTGTACTCATATATAACCGATTCAACCTGGGATAAGCATGGGAAATGGTTTATCACTCTTTGTTTATTATGGGTGATCCATTGATAACAATCAGCTTGAACATATAAGAGGACGGTGCGGTGTGCTCAGAGCTAAATGAGGGTAGAACACGCAGGAAGGGACGTGATGTGGGCGGGATGGTATGGTATACAGGGTCAAGCGTGTGTCGATAAATTATCAAGGGGGGGTCGTATGGGGGGTAGGGAAAGAGGG
>JARK01000465.1:0-43620 GCA_000688135.1 Ancylostoma ceylanicum
ACACACACACACACACACACACACACACACGCACACAGAGAGAGAGAGAGAGAGAGAGAGAGAGAGAGAGAGAGAGAGAGAGTAAGCGTATTATAAGTCATGACAGCGGTATCCGTTGATAATTCAAGAGTAAATAAAAAATCAGATCAAAAAAATCTGATCAAAAAACAAGTGCATGAGCAGGATTATCCCAAACTGACCAGACGCAAAATCATGCTTCGAGACGGAAGCTTTCCGTGGTAAAAACATCACATTTCACGAAGAAACATAGTTCATGTAGGAGAATGCCGAGTATCTGTACTCGTATTGTGCAAAGTATGCTTGCCAGCTCTTGAAAAACCGCGCAAAAATCAATGGCAAACCCTGAAAGGGAATGCAATTTGCTCGCACTCAAAACTTTCGAAAAATTCTGGGTTTTCCGCAATAGTTTGTAAATCGGAACAC
This sequence comes from Ancylostoma ceylanicum, assembly GCA_000688135.1. Classification (NCBI taxonomy): domain Eukaryota; kingdom Metazoa; phylum Nematoda; class Chromadorea; order Rhabditida; family Ancylostomatidae; genus Ancylostoma; species Ancylostoma ceylanicum. The sequence goes on from JARK01000465.1 coordinate 445, forward strand.
GGAAGTCGGAACTCCAGAAAACACCCTAATGTCGGAAGTTTCGGATGTCGAAAGCCAACATTCCGTTCACCTCTGGGTGGACGGCCACCTGAAGTTTGTGCAGAACTTACACGCTTGCGGATTCCTGCAAAAATCTGCAAGAAGCGCAACTAATTATTAGTCGAGCGTAGATACAAAACCCCTATTTTTGTGAGCTGTACATATTCAATATTTCTGGACAATAACGCTCAATAATCAGATCGTGTCCTTGTTGGAGGAGAGCTAGCGTAGCCGATGAAGGGTGTGAAAGCTTCTATCACTGCCGCTATAGTCCTCGAGGAGTACAGCACCGCGATTCGCCGTCGGTGGCGATTGTGAGGCTGGTGCGCATTGATTGTGGGCGGGGCGTCGCGGCGGCCGCCGTCGCCAATGTTGGCGACTGTTGCAACGGCGCCTATCGATTGTGGGATTTCGCAATCGGTCGCCGATGTTGGCGATCCGCCGTCGCCAACATTAGCGATCGGCAGCCGCCGTCGCTAGCGACGGCGAATCGCGGTGCTATGCTCCTCGAGGAGTATAGCGGCTACCTATGAAGCGGCGATGCACGTTCGTAGCAATGCGCTGAACAGCTTACATCTCAACAGACGCATATTTTTGACGACCAGTAAATGAATTTGCAACAAGAAAGTGCATACGCACATTCATACCCTCTTTTTGAGAAATTTTCATCAGAGAAACGAACACATACCAGAAGATTCCTTAGACCTCTCTCTACTACTTTTGACAACAGTACATACGTTCCACATCCGAATTTTCGTTAAGGAGCATCACTCTCACTCCGTACTACTTGATATCACCGTGGCATTCCTGCTTTAGTACAGGGTGCGCTTGTACAGGGTAAGTTCTTGCACATCATACTTAGTAACACCACAGCGGTTGAATTCAACATAATGGCATCACCTCTACAGCGAAAATGAGTCAACTCAATAACAACCCATATCACCCTTCAGAGCAGGGATAAGTCGCCATTTGCTTCCGTATTAACCAAAACTTGAGATAAAAGTGAGCACACCGCGGCACGGTTTTGCGCGCGGTGACGCTATCTCTTTGAATGGAAGACGATACTCAGAGCTAATCAAATCGTTTCCCACCAAAACATTGGAGCAGACGGAGGAGACATCGAGGAATTCACCGGTTGTACTGGGATCCCATCTCCCCTTCCTTTCCGAAATTTCAGAAAATTATTGAGAAAGGGGCGTGTGTGAGCAATTTTTTTCAGTGTTTTGTGAACCATAACATCGAAATTACTCTGGATTTCACTCGTAGAGTGTTTTCGGAGAATACACACCTTGCTGTTCACAACTCAAGTTGAACAGCGCAAAGATGACGCTTCTGTAAAGCTCAGAATGTGCTGTGTGCCATGTGCGCCTCCTGGAATACTGCACGACCGAAATCCCGTGCTCGGAACGAACTCTTTTATGACGCCCATATGATTCTGGTGGATAGCCGCGGGAGATGAGCAATGACTACGAGTGCTTTTTTGGAAATACTAGATAAATGCTCTATATTTGGTATTATCGCGATGTGGCTGCAAAGACCAAATTCTGCAACATGCGAAATGATCTAATCGATTACTTTCTCATTTATCAGCAGCCTGAAATGTTTGACTGCTTACGCGTGGTTGTGCTTTCGCTAGCCAAATTTGGTCAGGGTGATAAAACCTACATAATTCGCCAAGAGCACGGAGGCCTTTGAGAGGGTGCCGCTTACTGTGACCTGACGAGGGAAGACGAGGAAGATCTTGACGAGAAAATAAACGATCCACCCTCCTCCTCGACGTTGGCGGCATTCGTAAACATCTCCAAACTACATGGTGCAGCAAAAAAATCAAATCTGAGCACAACTCGTACCAGAGCAATAAACTGCAATGCGCTCTTGATTGGACGGACTTCAGCAACTGCTCGTATCAGCCCATTACGTTCTGCAGTCGTACATCACTCAGCCAAGGCTCGAAATTGTTTAAAGGCAGCACCCGCGGAAATCCTTGCATTGGAGATTTCCCAGAACTTCGGGGTTTTTCGGGACGGTAAACTCATAGGCAGGTGCGCGCGTCCCGCAACGAAGCCCCGTGAACGGTACGAATTGCACGCATCCACTGCGGCAGACCACCCACTGCGATAGCGTTAACCTGCGCGTCGTGCCGTTGAAAACCCGGCGTAGCCGCGACAGCGATCTTTGTTTCTCTGCAGGTAGGTCATCGTTCCTTGCGTTCTTTTCACATTTGTAATATGCTCAATCTCTTTTTTACGTATTGCACCTCAGCTCCGAGACGAGGATTTCGGTTGGTGCTGCCTTTAAAGAAGCTGCAAATTCGAAAGAAAATCGTTTCTATAGTAGATGCCCAACAGGGCGCAGCACAAGGTGGTCACTCGGGCCAGTGAGGTGCTACAGGGTGCGCCATAAGTTCTTGCACAGCATCTTTAGTATACCACAGCCGCCGGATTCAACGTAATGGCATGACCTCTATGGCGGTACTGAACCAACTCAATAGCAACTCAAAACACCTATCAGATCAGAGATACGGCCGACAGTTGCGAGGCTCGTCGAAGGCGGGTCGGAGCACTTGTAGGGATGTAATCAAATTGTGTGTTGGTAATCGCTTCCGCATAGAAAATTCAACTTTGCATTTAACGCTTTCAAAAACGCTCCATTGACTTCAGACAGAACCCTCAGTTTAACCACTGATAGCAACTTATATTCAGATAAGTTATTGAATCAACAATAAGTAAACATCCGATTTTTTTCTGTGATAGAGGATTCATAGGCATTCGCACATGAAACCTATACCGTTCGACTCAGAATTGTGCTGCGCAGTGCAAAAGGTCATTGTGATCTACGCGAAGCGCGGCGAGGCTCGGCATAGGTTTCATGTGTGTTTGTCGGTTGGATCGTGAGATATAAGCGATTACCAACAAACACACAAACAGATGAGTTTTACTCTATAGTGATGGGGATGGGGGGCCAAAAATCGATAACTGATTTCTGGAAAAACGGCAAAAGACCCTGATGTTGCACTGCGGGGCACAATTCTGGGTCGAACGGCATGGGTTTCATGTGTGTTTGCCGGTTGGATGGTGAGATATAAGCGATTACCAACAAACACACAAACAGATGAGTTTTACTCTTTAGTGATTTCGACCAATACTTTTGGAAGTATGTGAAGTGGGAATTCTAGCGAAGTGCCCTCGTCTGATCAAGTAAAACAGCTCTGTATTCTCCATGGTAGTATGAGCGTTCTAACGAGTGCTATCCCTCGGCGGAAACGTGTAGATATCAAACTCGAAACTCCTCCGCATCTCCTTATTTTTCTTTAATTGTTTCATCGTACACGAGCTCGACCACGGACGTCGAATTCCATCTGTTTGGAAAAGGTTATGGTTAAGCGACGAGCGAATATTAGCTGTACACCAGTGGCGGACGCAGAAAGTGGGCGGGNATATACAAAATGGTTGTCATATTCGTGTTCAGCGTATTCGATAAACCCAGTAGACATCTCCCCACCGACCATTGGGCGAAAATTGCGAAAAATCAATAAAATCGATAAATCGATAATCAATCGATAACCTAAGGTAGCCTAAAACCTCCGCCGGCCCGAGTTGTTTATGTGTGCAAAGTTTGGTCCCGATTGGTTGACTTTCCGCGATTTCTATTCGGAACATACATACACACACATACACACACATACATACAGATAGACATTCATTTTTATATATACAGATTCAAGGCCACATAAAAACTCTATAAGCTGTAACGTTGGAGCGGATCTCTTGGCTGTCCTCGGTGCAAGCAACCTGGACTATATCGTAGCTAGGCCTATCGCTGGCTGTTTAATAGAGGATCTTATTCGCGAATAAGAAACAGTGCTCTTGAAGCAGCAGAGAATGACACTGATGGCTTTCAAGGTAGATAGCAGTTAGTTAATTGTGGAGTGCATCTGAATAGGTAATCCGGCACCATCAAAGTTAATGGCACGATCTCGCGAGGACAGATACATCCAAGAACCTGGGCTCAACGGTCACATCCGACGGTACAATTGCGCGAAGTCTTAGCGCGTGTAAATTCCGCCTGGATGAAATGTCGTTCAGTGACTAACGTACTATGCGATAAGAACATCTCAAAGCGCTTCAAATCGAGTGTTTACCGCACGGTCGCAAGTGCTGTCGCTCTTCATGGCACTGAGTGTTGGGCAGCTACCAAGGAAGTAGAACGACGCCTCAGCGGTGTAGAAGATGCTACGCTGGATGGCTGTCATTACGCGACTTGATCGGATCTGCAATTAAGGAATCCGACAGCGGTTTGGCGTCGCTCCAATAATGGACAAGCTTCGCGAAGACCGCTTGCGATGGTATGGCTACCTGCTTCGTGGTGAAAACGACAGCGTTTGCGAAATTGGCTTCAATCTCGACGTAACAGGCAAGCGATCAAAAGTATGTCCGAAGCAACGATGGATGGACACTTTTCACGCTGATCGGAAGTTGGTATGCACCTGGACTAGGCGCACGAGAGGACTAAATGGCTTCAAGGGATCAGTAACCGCCAACAAACGGGGCAAACGCTGAAAAAGAAGGAGAAGTGTACGTACGCGTTCTCCTGTACTCTCGATTCCTCTAAGCGACGTCGATGTTTGTCAACTTCCTTCTTTCCCACATATTACACTGCGGCTTGACGCCTGCGTGATCTCTCGAAGAGAACCGGAAATGAAAAATATGTTGTAAGTCCGTTTTGATAGCCGCTTTGATACCACAAGTGTCTCCAAGTCACGCTAGGAACGCTATAGGTTCCCTCCAGTGGCGTACGCAGAAAGTGGGCGGGAGGGGGGAGGCGTGGGAAAAAAATTGGGGTCTCCGCCGTTTTGCGGACCCAGACGAAAAATAAAATTAATAAAAATATTAATTTAATAATAAATAATAAATAATCAATATTTTAAAAATAATAATAAAAATAAACAAATAAAAATAAACTAATACAAGATTTTTATATGTATTGTAAAGTACTTTCAAAAATTTGGCGACCCATTCTCNGGGGAGGCGTGGGAAAAAAATTGGGGTCTCCGCCGTTTTGGGGACCCAGACGGAAAATAAAATTAATAAAAATATTAATTTAATAATAAATAATAAATAATCAATATTTTAAAAATAATAATAAAAATAAACAAATAAAAATAAACTAGTAGAAGATTTTTATATGTATTGTAATGTAATTTCAAAAATTTGGCGACCCATTCTCGGGGGGGGGGGCGCCCCCCCCCGCCCCCCTGCGTCCGCCACTGCTGTACACGGTTATTTTGTGTACTTCAGAGAAGGTGATTATATGTAATTAAAGAATGGATGGCTTGAAAGAGATCAGACCAGTTAGGCAGCCCGCAAAGTTCCAGACGCGCGGGCGGAGGGAGGCGGCGTCTGAGAGCCGCTTGAGCGTCTGAGAGCCGCTGCTTCGAGCAGCTGAGAGCCGCCCTGAGCGTCAGAGAGCCGCCCCTAGCGTCTGGGAGCCGCTTTGTTGAAATTTAACAAAAGTTGATAACTTGGCCTGTCCTACACGTTCTGACGTGCAAGCTGATATGTTCAGAACGGTCTGACTTGTTAGCTAGCTTGTTAGCATCTGGCAGACGCGCCCTTTAGCGGCTGAGCCCCGCTAGAAGTAGCGGCTGAGCGCCGCTCAAAGTAGCGGCTCTCAGCCGCCTAGGCGGCTGATCGATAGTTATCAAATCAACCTCCCACCCGCCCGCGCCGCCCGCGCGTCTGGAACTCTGCTGGTTGCCTTACGCTGAGCTCCCATGGGAATGAGCAAAATTACGAATTGTTGGGTGGATGCCATTTGTTTTGTTTTTATTGTCATTCCGAATACTTTTCAACCCACCCTAGGTTATGTATAGTGTCAGTGTGCTTACACGTTTTAATCAAAATAAGGGTGCAAGCTCAGTGAAAAGGAAGATTGCAGCCCTATAGCGGGGTCGCCGGCGGTAACTCGTAAAATTTCGGGGATAGGGGATTAAACTTACTCTAGTTAGGGTGTAAATTGATGCTAGAGGAGTGAGCACGGGGAGAAGACTGGAATGGCCAGACTGCCAACGCTAAAACTTGAGCTTTGAAGTAGTTATAGAAATGTGCAATAGAGGCCAGATTTATTGTGGGCCTGTGAAACTGCTGGATTTGTATCGAAATCGTTGCTTCTTTGGCTCTAACTGTAAATCAAAAATAACGAATTGCTTCTATCCACTTTGCGGAGATCGGCTCAAACTCACACCTGGAAAGTTACAGCTTGATTCTTCGCGAAATTTAAAGTGGGAGGAAAGCTTACATCTTTCTGCAAATTGCATGCTCATGGTGTTTGCCGTAAAAGAGATGCTTGTATATCTTTCTGTTGTAATAACACTAAAACCAGGAGGCGCGGTTCCTTCGCAATTAACAATTTCATCTTCCGAATCCGATCTGCGACCGATTTGTTCATTTTGATCTGTTTGAACTGCTGTTTTGGGCGATAATGGGGAGAGGTTCGATTGAGAAGGTCCTTGTTCAGTATACGATTCAGCAATTGTTGTTGTAACAGGAATATATATGAAGCCGTGAGCTGTTCTTTGCTGGTGATATTCTGCAAGAGCAGTTCCACTGAACTCCCTTGTGATCCTTACATTCCCAGGAATCAAGGGGACTGTGGTAAAATACCCGGGGACTGCTGGAGGAGAATCACAAGCGTTTTGAATGTAATGGATTAATTGCCCTCCGTAATGAAGATGTTGTACAACAATGCGGGGTTTTCGTCGAATTTTCCAGCCGTTGTCAGTCGAAAAATCGTCATATTTTGGTTTCTCGAACTTGTTTTCTACGTCCTCGTTCTCCTCCATTTCTTCGCGCAATTTCCTTTGCTCTATTTCTTCGTGTTTCTTTCGTTCTTCAATAAAGAGCCTCAGCTGCTCCTCGAGTTTAACGTGATCTACCTGCAACAGGAATCGCACCAATAATATGGTGTGGAACAATTCCACATTTTTGAGGAAACAATATAACCCACTGACCAAAATGCTAGCTAGATATCGATTAATGATCCGTTTCAGCGGAGGTAAACCATCAGTTATGTACGATGGAGGTGGCTTTATACTTGTTTTTCGAAAGAAAGACGTATTAGGCAAAAGATGGTAGGGTGGTGCTAACGGTAAATATCGTGGACGCTTTGCAGGATCCGGGTGCTCCAAATTCTGCAAATCCTCATCCATATTCGGCGGCAGAAAGACAGGCCACTGAAAATTCTATTACTCTACTTTCGAGCTAATACTGGTGTGAACAACGTCTCGATATCGCGGAACGAACCTCTTGGCTAACTCCTCGTCTATAATTCCGGTGGATTTCAATAAGCTGCTTTGCAGTAGCGTTAGGTGGCCTCACAAACGGACGTTCGGGGCTTGACCTCTCGGCGAAAACTACGACGGACGCATTTACTTCTTCTGCAGTTGTTCTCTCACAAGGACTGTCGTAGGAATCGTCTCCCTATAAACAAATCGGATGTCTTCGCTCTAACACGACCCAATCTCTGTTTCATACTACTGAGCGTCTCATAATTATAGAACACTCTCCTCCACCTGCGCGCAAGTGTTCATACACCGGCATTCCAGCGAACCGTCGAATTCGCTTTTCAGTGGTGTTATGATCAGCACCTCAAATAAAAGCGGGGCGAAAAGTGAGTTGGGTGGGGACACTCTACAAGAAGACATAGGCTCCACCTCGTAAGCTTAAGCCTGAGCACTAGCCTCACGAGGAAGGATACTAGGGGGGCCCAGCCAATCCTAATAATATGTCCACCATCATATGCAGTTTCTGACGCTGATTCCAAATCTGTATCCCTTACCTGCTGCGGGGTTCCCCGTTTTGAGCTACAGCGATTTTTTTCGTTTTTGCTGTGAGAAACGAGGCTTATGGTACGCCTGGTTGAGAAAAATAGCTGGAGAGATTCCACAGGGAAAGAGGGAGCAGAGTGGGTGGAAACGGCGGTGAAGAAGGTAGGCAATATGGGAAAATTCTCAAATATCGTATGGGAAGAGGCTTTGTAGAGAATGATAAAACATCATCAACCACATCGACTGTGGTGCAGTGGCAAGTGTCTCGTTCATTGGGAAAAAGGTGAAGAGTTCGAATCCTGTTAGGGATAGTGTTTTTGCACTTTTTCATTCACTTTTATATTTTGTCGAAAAATGCTTTTGAATACTGCCACGTCATCTTCCTCACTTACAATCAGGTATTAAGGGATTTTGAGCGCAATTCGTGTGATATTTTTATCCCTTAATTTTCACAGCACTTCGAGAGGTACCTGATTATGAATTCTTCTGCAAGAAAAACGAAACGTAGAATTGCATGGACACATTTGGTAGGACGGTATGCAAAATGCCAAGCTTTTTGCACATTGCCCTTGCAGAAACCAAGTTCCTCTTCATTCGCCGACCACTTGGCGAGAAACTGCTTTGTTCCAATCACTCCTTATAATCTCACCATATAAACACACCAAACATTAGAATTCCTTTTTTTTACCCCAAAAAACCCGTGAATGGTTTCCATACAGCCACTGTAAAAATTTGGTTTGTTCGAAAAGTTCGAAAACTTCCCACAAATGTTTCCTAACATTTAAAAATTCCAAATCATATAAGGGAAGCTAATGTGGCAGTACTGGAAGTTTGTATCAATAAATTTTTGCATTGAATAAGATAATGCAGTAATGCCTTGTACACCTAGACCCGAACCAGGGGGCATTTAGCTATGGAACGAGACGTTTACCACTGCGTCACAATCCACCTGAACCAGGCGCTTTAGACATGCTTGAAAGGTGTCGTGCCGCAGATCTGTGTAGGAAAACCGCTGTAAGTCCTCATACAGGGCATCGCAGCAGATAAGGAAAACGGATTCGTAATCAGCATCAAAAACTGCATCTGGGCCGGTAGTAAAGTACCGTATGACGTGACGTTGAGATGCCGTCAGGTCATGAGGTACTCTCGACATGTCGGCATCTCTGCTCCCAACATGCCGGCACCTACGGCGGCATCTCAGTGGAAAATGAAGTAAGCATGGATGGTGGCACGTCGGGAGCTGATGTGCCGACGTAGCGTCTCATTCATTTCGAAGTGGAGTGCTTGAAAATTGGTTGGTTCTCCATATCTTGAAGTTTGAAGCTTGAGCCTGCTTACATGCATCTCCACTAAGTTCCATAGCATGTAGAAGAACCAAAGGCGCGAAGTGGAGATCTAGGATGGACAGCGGTAGTCTGAGGAGGGACGTGGTGCTCAACAGACACGAGAACAATGAAGCGGATTTACTTTGAGGCAAGTGATGTACGCACTCTGTACTGTGGTGAAACTACTCTCACCGAACCACCAATGGGATATCTTAGGGGATCTCTTGTGAGGTTAAAAGAACAAGCAGATTTGCCCTCAAAGTTGAGAGTTCAAAATTGTGTTGATCAATCTCATGGAATATTTTGCTAGTAGCGAGTGGAGGCTGCAGAGAAGTATTCCACGCCAAAAACCTAAAAATCAAGCCGGATATTCAGAAACCAGTCTGGCCGTCCGGCTGACGCCGGACTTCCAGACTTCTATTAATGCTCGCTTCGCTCGCATACTTCACAGTGAATGAAANACCTCAACTTCTGTATTGCCCATGGCAGTTGCGCTACGAATGTTGCAGAACATCAGTGCAGCTGTTTTGGTGTTTCGCTATTTCTTTTATAAAGAGAGGGAAGAATTCGTATTTTATATCAAGAAATGAAAGAGAGGATAGGATCTGAAAGAGTCAGTGGAAACAATGCATGAACTTTTCTGTTCGGTTCTGGGAGGGGGGTCAGCCACGTTCAAGTTGCATGTGAGTTTATAGCTCGTTCATACACCGCTTGAGGTCATAGTCCCATCCAAGAATCGTTTTCATTGCGTTCTTTGCTACACAGTGTTTTTTTTCTGCTCTATTAGTAAATTGTGCGACCTTAGCAAGTAGTTCCAGGAAAATCTAGAATACGATTCTGAGTTTAGGTTTCGCATTTCCCAAAGTACGCTACGGAAGATCTTTTCTTTCATTTCTCCTCTGCTCATCCCTCAGAATATCTCCTTGCGAGGGAAGTCCGATGAAAACATCCACTTGCCGTTTTGAGCAGTTGCACTGGTTCGTTGCATCAACAGCGCGTTGTTTACCGAGATATCACGACCCCTAACGGAAAGCGAAAATTTTTTGCTGGTTTGAGGAACAATCGAGAGATCATGGGAAAGTCCTTGGAGAGGGTTTCCATTTGATAGTTATGAGAGAATTTGAAAAAAAATTCATTATGAAGGGTCATCGTTGTCTGCCGTTATTCTTGAGATCAAAAAGAGAGCTCTACGCGGACAAAATTTGTTTGTAGACTTACTTGACGACATTTCTCCACAGGCAGCATCACGTTTGATGCGACATATGTAGTGTGCCTATGGCTAATCAATGCTAGATGTTGGCATCTCATCTTGAGCTGACTCCTACACCTGTTAGAGTTACCTCCGAAACTAGCATTATTCAGGTACTGTCGTAGAGACACCATCTAAAGCTGTGATCTCTATACGTACAACCCTCCTAGACGCGAACTGATGAAGGCGGAGGCGTCACTTCAAAGAAAAGGATGCGAAATAGTCTTGTGCGTGGTTTTTGTTTGCCTTCCAGAGACGCGTTCTTCACAAACTGACAAGGGAAGGATACTTGGTCAGTGTGGCGTTGGTGTGAAGAGGTGTATACTACCTTATGCAGCTTTCGACGTTGATTTCAAATCCGTTTTCAGAATCGGCCAAACTGCTCTCTTTGACGAGTTATGTCCACTTTTGCTACCCATCTGCGAGCCCTGAGATTAGTGTACAAAGAGGCCTCTTAGCGCAGAAATGGTTGTCTCTTCTTCCAGATGGGCACTCGCAGATCTGAAATCTTCCCAATTATATTACACAGTGGCAAAACATTGAAGTTTTTTCGAAATGAGATCATAAAATGGAGAAAAGTCACTTTACAACCGCGATGTTCACAATACCAAAAATGGACATAACTCGTCAAGGGAGTAGCTTGGCCGATTTTGAAAAAGGATTTGAAATCAGCGTCGAAAGCTGCATAAGGCAATGTGCACCCCTTTATGAATGGCCACACTGACCAAGTATCCTTCCCTTGTGAGTAAGGGATTTTAGGGCTCGACTGCTATTATATGGGAAACCTTTATCCTACAGTGTCTTGTGGCGAAAGATGATGACTACACATCGATGGTACTTCATCGTTGACCGTGAAACTCCGCATGCAGCCGAAGCTTTGTATTTTTTTTTGGTATTTGAAACGAATCACCATTTGTTAACGCAAAATTGTTCGCCACCACATCATTGTTCCAAGATCTCCATCAAGACGTACTTCGTGAGGGGTGCCCCTCAGCCAGACGTGTGTTCGATGTTATTTGCTCCTAATCTGTTTTCTGCTCCGAAGTTAGCTTAAACTGCTTCACCTATAGAGTTCTGCCTTTGACCTCCTTCATGGGTCACAGTGCCATGGTAAAAACCAGGTTTAGGACGTTTTTTGTCAATCTGATGAGAGCTGGATACCCTCAATAAGTAGCCACCTCTGCGTTTCCGTTTCTATATTCCTTGTTGTTTTTCGCATCGTAATTCATTGTTGCTGTACACTTTTACGATAAATGTTTTGCGCTAAATGTTATTCTGTGTGTGGAATGGTGGGATTTCCTCACTTCAGAGCGGTTCTTTCGTTATAGAGAGAATATCTTCTCTTGAGTCTACATTGGCAATCAGTCATCCTTGCAACACAGTACCGCCAGTCCGCTCTGCTGCGATCCACCACCTACTGTTATGTTTAGCGGCAGGGTGGATTGGTAGTATTCTGTGACGCAAAGGTGATTATTTGACGCTGTATATCTACTCATTAGCTTACACGCTCACATATTAACTACCCGTGTTTACAATGTATTGAGGCAATAGGTTCCGACATGGAGTCAGCTCACATCCCTTTGAGTGCCGCAAGGAGGCCGTTAGCCAGTCCCTATATGAGGTCTTCCCCTAATCGCTCAGTCACTCGTACGACTGATCGAGCACCGCATGAAGGAGAAAGGGTGGTGAGTATATTATTGGCTTCTCAGTTAATTGGGTGGATATTGGCTAGAAAATCAATTTACTTCAGAATAGTATTAGTGGCGCAAGTGGAGAACAAGAGCCATTTCGAAAAGAAGCGCAAAATCGGCGATGTCTATGTAGGTTTCGCAAGTATACTTTGAAACTTCTCACTGGTGCTTCAGGAACAATTGATTATTTTGGGGACTTTGAACTTATACTCAAGCCAATATAAAGAACTTAGCATGAAGTATGCTTCTGATTCTCTCTTCAAGACGTCAGTGTATAATTCAAAAAAAATAATTCAAAAATTGACGTCAGTGTCCATGAGTTTGCAAAATTATCGCGACATTGGACATGTCTCCGAACGTTACCCTACTTCAGAGCTCTTGCCCACCCTCACCACGCCCTTGGATCCTTTTTCTGGCTCCCACATCGGTGGGATCGCTGCTTAACGCTTCTGCTACAGTTGTGTACCTGCGCACCCCTTTCGCAATGAGGGATCAACATAGCGTATTGCCATTTTTGGACACTGTTGTAACCTTCCTGCATCAATGGATCCGTTCGTGACGATTTAACATTACTGGTAACTGGCAGACCTGCCGTACATCACCCGACTTCTTCTTTGATCGCTCCCCTACAAGCATCAGGGAGTACAAGAAAGCTAATGCAGAAGTGTCCTTGAATAAGGTGGAATTTTAGGTTTCATAATAACGAGTTTATTATTGAGGTATAACACTTGCTTGAGGGTCATGCTGACCTGAAGAGAGACCTTTAGTTGGCCGCACCAGCATGCATCACTCGGATGGTAACATCTGGAACTTCTGAAAAAAGCAGCTAATGTCCATTCAGAATGACCTTTCCATCAACTTCCTGGCACTCCCAAAACAGATGCCATCATCACTCCACCTCATTGAACGGTACTTTCTTCTTTAGGAATCATTCTTCCATTTAATTTCATTTATTTGCACAAAAAAAAAGCGTTACCACGAAACTCTAAAAGCAGCAACATGGTTAAATGGCAAGGTATAACAAAATAGGACTCCTCCAGGGCAGTAACATTCGAATAACGAACACTCAAAGTTTATGAAAAACAACTCAAAAGTGGGAACTGTGTCAACGATTCTTGAGGTAAAAAGTGTTTCACTGGTTAGAATGGAGAACTTGAGTTTTGCAAAAAAAAACTACGAGAACACGTCCAAAAAAGTCCTTTTTCCAATATGGAGGATACATTTTAAGCTTCTCTACCTGAGTTAACCTAAGTCCCTATTAGTCGCATTGAGACCCCTATGAAGCTGGTTCATGCACCCACATCAACTAGCAAGGTGCCCTCTTTCTCCGAGGAGTGTCATCGGAAATTGTAATTTAGGAAACGGGTATGCTACCTCGCCCCGTTGATCTCACAGGTTGAGCAGGTCTAGAACAGCCAAGGGCAGGCGAGCATCAGGTTAGTAATAAAACTAACAGAGACGGTGGAGAAATAGGAACGACGCAGAAAAAATATAAGCTGGCCGTATAAACGTGATGAAGTATTCCTGTGCCAACCAAGAACACTGACAAAAAAATCCAAAAGAAAACTACAGCATTTTTCAGTAACACCAATAGAAAGCCAAAAACGGATGCTTCGGAGCTAATTAGATGCATTAAAACAGAAAGCTTCATCAAGAGAGGACGTAAAAAAATCGTCAACCGTCGCAAATGTTTTGTTGGATCGAGCTGAAAGAAACATGTTGGATCATATGGAAACAAAAGCTAGTAGTCGCATGTCTCTAAAGGGAGATTAAGAAATATCATGGCTGTATCCATATCATCGTGTGTGGATGCAAATTTGTGGGCCGTACGACAATCTAGCTTTGATCAGCTCCATGAGTCGGTTTCCCGTCAGGAATCTGCGCATCATTCGCCACCACTGTCTACGGGGTGCAGTATACCTGTGTTGAAAGCTAGAAGGATTTGGCAAGACTCGAATGTGGATCTAGAAAGAGTTGCCTACCAGTCTTTATATAGGAGGAATTGTTATCTTTTCTCAGACATTCGTGGGGGTGGACTACAGGTGGAAATGGGTCCACCCCCAGTTGTACCTGAGGGTGGACCCAAAATCGTGGGGCAACTACCCCTGATAATTGAAGGACGTCCCCCCATGCGCCCTCGCAGCTGTCCCCGGGTGAAACGGAACGCGTTATTGGGTCCCGACGGATGGGGGACGACCAGGGTTATGCGCAGCACGCTCTGCTCTCCTAGGACGTCCAGGTACGCTCCCTCAACTCAAAAAGTGGGCGGAGCGGTTGGGGTCCTACCGCCCATCACCCCCACGAATGCCTGAGTTGATGTAGATGTATTGTGAGAAAATTCCCCAATGTTCCGGTTGCAAGCAGTGGTTGACAACGCTGAATTCGGAAGGCAAGGCCCTCTTTCTGTTTGCAACAGTTTAGGACTCTCTAAGCACTCGCATGTAAAACATAGTCTTTGCTACGCTGCCACACTGAGTGGTCAACCATCCCTCCACCAACTTCAACGTGCTACCCGTGTGGAGAGAAGACTCCGACCCAACACGCCGTCGGCTGGCGCGGGTCGTACCCCCACATAATCGGCAGTCCGCCTTTATCTCCAAGTGCGAAAGAAGAAGGATGAAGATGGAGACACACGACAACATGAAGATGGAGACCAACAACTGGAGGTAACATGGCTACTCTTGAACTCTACGCGAACGCAGATCGATGGTAATCGTTCCTTTGCGATATAGAGATGTAATAAAATAAGCACTCGCACTCTCCAGAGTAAAAGCGTGGGAGCATGGACATCGCTTCTATATTTCATGTAGATTGATCCGTTAAGTAGGGAAAAACCACGAATTGAGAACACATCTTCATTTTCAGAAAAGTAATTTAAGCTCAGCATAGGAGCAACGCTCCTACAGCAGTCGGCTACACAGTAAGCGACTCACCTCAAAAGTGGAAACTTCCGTGAGTGTAGCCTTAACGAAGTTATTGATCTATGTATTCATTTTATCGACTCCTCCAATGAGTGAGGACGACGGTGAGAAATTGTTCCCTGGGGTATGTAGATAAGCTGAACACGATCATGACAAGCGTTTTGCATTTGTGTATGGCCCATCGAATTTTCAAAAGTGTTATTCAGGGGTGGTGAAGACGTTTGTAATGGAGAATCTTCTGCACACTAAACACGATTATGACTTGTTCCTATGAAAACGTCAGAGTATTATTTTTACTTATTTTTTGGGTTCCGTACAGGAATGGAAAACAACGAATTTACCGGTGTACTCACAAACGTTAAATACTAATATGGAAATATCTACTTCAGCTAGTTTTCCTCCTAAGCTGTGAGGAAACAATCGCATAGGTTCTTTCAAAGGTGTTAAATAATAAAAACCTAAGCATTTTGAGTGTATTCATCGAATTTATTGTTTCATCAACTCCAGGTAAAAGCAATTGTCCACATTACTGTGAATTAAGAGTCTGGACAATAACACACCCGATGCCAGGTGTGCCATATGCTGGCGTCGTATACGTCATAACTGCACTGACTTGTCATGTTAGCTCGCCTCCAATGAAGTCGCGGCATGCGTTGACGGCTTAGCCGTGGTTGGCCTGATTCTCTTCTGGTAAACTATGCACATCTCATATTTGTGCTGCAGTTGCTTATCAGCTTTTTATCTACTAGCTGTTCAAGGATTTCACAAATTTGGCGCCCCGTCCAGCTTTTAGAAGCAATTACTCGTCGGAGAGGTCACAACATCAATTAAATGTGTTTATACAGGCAATTCCGAAGAAACACGCGTATATCATGAGGTAGGTTGACAACTGAGAATGGGTGAATCGAATAATTGCATAGAAATATCAAACTAACATACATAATTCAACAATAATGGTCCGCAATTGTAATCCAAATATAACACGGTCATCTTTGGAAGGAAACAGTGATCACCAAATTGAACAGCGGCAAAAGGAGATGATTGCTTTACTCGCTTTTAACATACCAGCACTTTAAAGTTTACAGTGAAGTATTGGCACATGGCGAACTTCCTATATTGATCAAATTCCATGAGAAAATCACTCAATTGCTCTTGTACTAACACAGGGACCTCTTCATTACCGTTCACGTTGCTTTTGTACAGGAATTGGACTTACCGGAAAGATTACCAGAGAAAGAAGTCCTGAAAGTTTGTTATCTACAGGGATAATATCGCTAACGGTTATCTGTACAGCCTAGTCAAGGCTGTCCTACAGAAGCAGGCATAGCAGGCGAATTCTTACTGAGGTCAATGGAAGAAAAAATAAGAGGGGCTGAATTCGACATAATGGCAGTATTTCACAATAAGCCAACTCAGTTGCAGCATAAAGTAATCAGTTATAAATCATAATCAGTACCAAGTATGTCCCGATTCACTTTTGAAACAACTCAAAATAGAATGGGGCACGCACGCCCTGCATGGTGGTAATTCGGGCCGCAGCTTTCCTAGATCCAACGCATCGAGTCCAAACTTATGTTGGAGATAAGTGACCCTGAATCGTAGTCCTACCCTGAATCGTAGACGCTTTCGAAAATCTATCAGATCCAGATTGGCGCTGCAGAGGAGTTAACTCTTAGCCCTGAACTTTGTTCGGGCACTAGTCTAATAGATACAGTTGCGTCGTGTGGGGATTTCGAGTTCACCTAAATGGTCATCTAATGTAACTCCATTGGAGTTTTATACAGCATGCTGGCGGCTCTGAGCCAAGTCAATAGCAGAATAATATTGCCGAAATACTGTGCTAGTGAAATTTAGGGTAAATTTAGTGCTGTAAGTAGCAAAAAACTAAGGACATTTGCTCATACACAACGTTTGCTCAAAAAATTACTGAAGTTTTGGAAAAGTGGAAGATGAGATCCCTATGGCGCACTAATTCATCTATGCTTTCTTCGTCTACAGAAAAGTTTGGCGGAGAAATATTCGCTTTTGTTCACAGTGATCCCCCTTTAGAGATGACATTGGTGGACCGTAACGCGATGTGCGCTCTTAAATCAACTACTTATGAGCTATTGCGAGACAAATTGTGAAATATTCCTACTCCGATGGGATATTTGCGTTGCTACTGAGGTGGCTCAATGTGGCTCCGAGGTCTTGCAATTAGGGAGATGGCATGCTTCGCAGCGACGCTGTCGCTGCTACCGTTCACCACCAAAAGTTCTCGTGCAACTGATCCTACACCAACATGTTATCCAAGGCAAATAGTGTGATAAGACATGAGAACGTGTAACACTTTGTTATCATTATTTTCGTGGTGAACGGTCGCAGCGACAGCGTCGCTGTGAAGCATGCCATATATCTTACGTTGATTCAACACCATGAATTGTGTACCTCTGAGGAACAAACATCGAGGCCTGTGAGTCAATTCTTATTTCGGTGTGATGAAAAAAGCTCGGAGTGGCTTATCGCTTTAGCGAGGTAGAGCGAGAAGATTTAAAAAAAAATAAGAACAACGAAGGTACATCAGTAGGCGGCCGAATCAAAAGTTGGATACAAATCGCTCGGGTGATGCAGCATTTTCAACCCTGTAAACAGTGTATTTACCAGCATAGATTCGACTCAGAAAATCCTCAATCTTTCATAACTATTTCATCCGATAGCATACATACAGGCTACGATCAGATTATTCGCGACAAATTCTTGGTACACCTTTATTTGCGTGAACCGCTTCTATCGTATGCATTAGCTAGCCTCACAGAAGGCGTTTTTTGCATGTGCATGGGTCTGAAAATGCTAAGTAGACTGCTCTCGACCCGCGGCTACTCACTGTCCCATTCTCCCTTTCTCAGTTTTCCTGGTGTAGAATTTGATGGATTTCATTTACCACCTCTTGTAGATAAGGACTAAGCCTCCACTAATGAAACCCGTATAACGAGTTGAACCATCACAGTCCGGTCATATTTGCTATGAAAAAAGGACAAATCAACAACAAAAGCAAATCTGACAAATATTTAGGAATCTTAGACAAGCACATGCTACAACGGGAAGGGAAAAACCGGTCCTTCCGAACAGATTAATTTCGAAATTACAAGAAAATTTCGTTTGAAAATAGTATCCTCAAATTACAGACCATGGACCTTAGAGACTGTCTCTGCTTGCATGGTGGAAGCTGTGCAGTGGCGTGATGGTCTGACTTGACAGGGTTTCTCATCTCGCGCCGATGATGTCATTCCGGAAAGAATGCTTACTAAAGTGTCCTTCGTGGGATCTCTTGCGCGAAGTGATAGCAAAGAGACGAAAGGGTCAAGCACCTCGCACCTCGCGGATCAGAATGACTACAAACTTCCATGCTCATGGGCTTCAAACTCTGCACGTCAAGGCGCACCACCGCTTACCACGCCAGAAAAAAGAGAACACAAAATGACTGGAAGCTGCAAAGAATCTCTTGTGCACTGGCGTAAGCTCAGGATAGATGCTCTCTCAAAATGAACGTATAACTGTTGCAGAATATCGAGGAATGACCAACTAGCGAATTTATGGAAAGAAGATCAATAGCACATATACGCAAATTGAGAAGTAATGAGCTCAAAGCGAAGTGGCATACTAGCTTTTCTCAGAATGATCTCTTAATACTTACGCTGAAGAACCACAGAGCATTCCTGGTATCGGTTACACCGTGGCAGATAATTGGTTGAGTGGTTTAAGCCATAAGCTATGAATGGAATTTTGATGAGTGAAACTCACTAAATAGAAAAATTCCGAGGCTGTCCAGGAATACGCGCAAATGAGTGCTGGTGGAGTGGAGAATGTTGACGGATTCTGTCAAGAAGTGAGTAAAACAGAGCAGAAGAAATCTGTCGTTAAGGGAGAATGCACTGAGCTAGGCACATGAAAATCCACTGAGAAGTTTGTCGGAAGATATGAAATAATGTAGCAGAATGAGAAGAGAGACAGTTGCACCATAACAGTTGGAAGCGAGGAATGTTACCTTAAAGACAGTCGGTTCTGAGAAAAAAAAAACCTTTAAGGAAGTGGGCTCGGATCTCGCTAAACTAAAAGAAAGAACGAAGTACATATATTACATCCTGTTGGATTGACCTTCTGTAATGCCAAAGTACTACCATCGCTCAATACCAGAAGTGATGGCAGACTTTTTCGAGTTCATGTTGACGTCAGAGAGCTAAAAGCGGGCAGTCCACAGATATCCAGTCGAATAGAACAAGAAAGATGTGAATGGAGAAGTACTACAGGAGCAGTAAGTACTACGCGAAATCCACCTGCGCGTACATCGTGCGGTTCCAAACAGGAAAAGTTGAGCGGATTGCGGGCTATTTTGCAGATATGGTTGCTAAAGCCATCTCTACTTTGAACAACAGTTCGCTTTCTAAGTTATTCATTTCTGTGCCCACACAGACTTCAAGAAGAGCACTGATGACGCAATAAGTGATTTGCAGGCTTTATTTCACATGGTTCTCTCCCGATTTCTCATAGACGACTTTCACCAAGCTTAAGTTCCTTTGCGTAGTACAATGAACCCTACTTTCTAACAATCCGTGAGCGAAAAATGGAAAAATACATCGTCTGGGTTAGAGCTAATTTTTTCCTGTTAGAATGCATTCAATCATTCCTTTCCCCATCAAGCAGGCTTGGCAAAAAGAATGGTGGGACGTCAAAGATTTTGAAGTATTTATCAGACTTCCTTTTATTGTTGATATATACTTCTTAGATAACGAAAACAAGCGAAATTGGTACAATAGATAATACGCCTCCTCAGACCGTGACGAGCTCTTGATGGTTCAATTCATCACACGGTTTCAGTAGTGGAGACTTATTTTTAGCTTTGACATACAACTAAAAGATGTAGAAATTCAGTTACCTTGGAGGACCTATCTCTGAAAAAGTAGTGGTGAATATGACAGGGACCAAGCGCGAATCAAAAGCGCTACTCTTTCACTAGCCCGCAGCTGGGATGTTTCCCTCAGATGGGAAAGGAGGTGAATTCCAAAAATAGCTGCTGTTTACGATAAAAATGACTCATTAATAATTAAAAAGCTCAAACTTAGAAAGGATGATTGTTCAGTATTGCTTAGCATGGGATGATTTTGAAAGCTAGTTTTTGTTTACGGTGCAAAAACGGCTCACAAGGGAAGTGCACGAACTTAAGCTGTGATTTCGAAACGAGACCTACAGTGGGCGTCAATGGCGGTGACCCGTTTGCGGCCTCGAAGAGCACGTGGCGCGACCGCGCCGGTCGAGCAGGAATTCGCTCTAGGACAACAAACTATGGGGTATTCTTGATGGTCAACTAGTTTTCTTACTAGTTACCATAAAATATGATGAACAACTATCAAGAAAACCCAGAATCGCCACCGCGACGACGATTCTATCGTGAGCGACGCGGTCGGGCCGCGTGCTTTTCGAGTCCGCAGATGGGTCACCGCCATTGACGCCCACTGTATATGGTTGGAAGGTTTGTCCGGAATGAGGTTACAAATTATTCTTAAATTCTTCCAACTGGTTAATAATTCTGTGTTGCAGAGTAATTGGTCAGAGCTCAAAATCTCACATGGGCGACTTCTCAGCGTACTAACATATATCTTCCTTACTCACAGCGGTGCAGCTGGATGGCCGAGTAGATAGTGATGCAGACTTGTTGGCAGAGGTTTGAAGGTCTGCATCCCGTTTGCGTGTTTTGTTTTGCAAACTTTCATTTCAAACTTTCAGCAGAATGCGGAGCTGTTCAGGAGCCGTATGCATATCTCTCCCCGGCCATCCCCGGTCCCCGACCATCCCCACCCGGGAAGTATCCCTGGCCGCGGATAGTTGGACAAAACTCGTTTGCACACCTCCAGGGATGCCCTCGGGAAGAAACTCGCCCACTAATTTCTGTCGGAGCGATGATTTTGCGCATTCGTCTCATCTCATCTCATCCCCGTCCCCGGTGGGGGATGCTCGGGGAGAGGTATGCATACGGCTCCAGGAGGTGAATGTTCATTGGTTTTACACCATGTGAGCTCTAGGGACCTTTCCTGTGTATAATGCCCACCACGCTGTATGATAAAGGCTTAATGCCTCCGTTAATTCGGTCGTGTTTCTGGCTCAAGCCAAAACATGTGCCACCTGGTAGAAGTATCTTTTGCTAAGTGCAATTCGATAAATAGGGCAGACGAAGATGAATCGCGTCTTTCGGTGTTTTCACAGTCTATCACCAGTCGGCGTGTATTTTCTCGTTGTTGTCTGCTCTAAGGTCTTCCTCGCCATCCCATCGTGAAGTCACAGTCAGCTGCATCGGGTAGGACCCGCTAAAATCGCTCGTGATCATTGCTCATTGACTTCCTGAACAGCTCTGAATACTGTTAAATGTGAGAAATAGAAGTTTGCAAGACAAAACCTGAAGACAGGATGTTAACCCTCAGACCTCCATCTACAAGATAACATCTCAATGACCTCCGCCATCTTGTGCTTGTGGTGAATTGCGCTGGTAATAGGACCCTGACCAAATCTGGCCAGCAAAAGCGCAATCACGCTTCAGCAGTCAAACAAGAACATTAATTGATCTTTGCCCCGATATCGCTTTCATACCCAATAGCCCAAGGCATACTTGCAGCGACGCGATTTGGTCGCCGCGACTGAGTATTGCACGAGCGATTCAGTCGCCGCGACTGGATCGCGTGCTAGGGCACAATTCATCCTATGATTGGCGATGACATTGAAGGATTCATTAGGCTCAACTCATTGCAATTTCGATATTCAAGCTATATTCACACTTGTTTTCGTATCTAGCGGTAATAAGCCGTAATAAAAAGCTTTCTAGTTGGAATTACAGCTTTTCAGTTAGTTTTCGAAGACTACTTTAGCACTTCAAACTGGTTCTAACTCGCTATTTAAGCTAATGAACGCTATTATTTGTAGCCTTTTTGAAATTTCTAGTAAAAGATCCGCAATTTGAAAGAATGCGAATTTGGTTATGGACAAAGAATAGGAAATTCATCATAAAATACTACAGTTTGGGAACAAATTGAAATGATTCCGCCTGAAAACGAAAAAACATACCCGGACTCTCATCAAATCTCGAGCAGAGAGCCTGTTATAGTGAGAATCCTAGACAAACGAATCGAAATAAAAAGAATTCCCAAGAAAAAGAAGCGAGAAAATCAGCAAAATCGCTGAAGACTCAGAGCATGAAGTGTGCCCAGGCCGCGACTGACCAGCGATTCCGTCGCCACCCAATTCCTCGTAAGATTTGGTCAAAATCGGCCGCGCGTTCATGATGGCTGTTGAAAATGAGTGCGCGTGGAATGACCACGGCAGCTTTTGTGATGTTTGCAAGTTAAATCGCGTGGCGACCAAATCGCGGTCGCTGCTAGTATACCCGGGGCTAATGTGGAGCATTCACCTATTATTTCTAAAGAATCGCTCGTGATCATTGCTCATTGACTTCCTGAACAGCTCTGAATACTGTTAAATGTTAGAAATAGAAGTTTGCAAGACAAAACCTGTAGACAGGATGTTAACCCTCAGACCTCCATCTACAAGACTGCATCACCCTCCATTCGGCAATCCAGCTGCACCGCTGCAAGTGAGAAAGGTATATATCTCCATGGGGGAAATCATCGACGCGGAATTTTAAACTTGTACTAACCATTTAACAGAATTCAAGTATAATGTGTAATCTATATACACACCACCACCAGGCTCACTGAAGTATCACGAGAGTATAAAATGCCTCTCTGCCTCACGTTCATCGATTTGAGGAAAGCGTTCGACACCGTTGAGGCAGAAGCAGTCTTGGAATCCCTGGCCAACCAAGGCGTACCAATTACTCCTGGGCAACCAAGGCGTACTAATGGCGTGCTACATGTATAGCAACTTCACCACCAGAATTTCGCCATTCTATGACATGCTTCTACGACGTCAGGGAAGGGGTTCGACAAGGCGACACTGTGTCGCCGGAACTATTCACTGCCACTCTCGAGGACGTCATGCAAACGTTACAATGGGACAACAAGGAGTGTGAGCTGACGAACGGCTATTGCACCACCCTCGTTTCGCTAATGACATCGCGGAACGTATAGTGGTCGACTTCGACGAAGTGTGTGGAAAGATCGGTCTCCAACCGAATCTGACGAAGACGATGTTCATGAGGAACGGATGGGTCTCGGATGCATCATTCTCGCTCAGCGGAACGACCATATCGGAACTTGGGGAGCATATAAGAGCATCGAAGACGTAGTGAAGAAGACGAAAAACACAAGATTCTGTGCCCACCTCCTCAACACCATGGTTCTCCCTGCTTTGATTTACGCTTCGGGAACCTGAACGTTACGTAAACAGGATGAGAATGCGGTCAGCTTTGTCGAACGCTCGAGAAAAATTGGGAAGATGATGCTAGGAGTAACCCGCCTCACGCAAGTCAGAACGGGGATACGGAGTTCCACCCTAAGTCAACAGTGGAAGATCAGAGACGCTGCCGTTTATGGGAAGTTGAGTAAGATGAGGTGGGCCGGACACAGGATGCGCCTGAACGATAACCGTTAGACAAGAGCCGTCAGTGACTGGGTTCCGCGGAACGTAAAGCGCACGACAGGAAGACCTCCAGTCAAACCTTTCCACGAAGCCCTTCAAAGAACGATATGATGTTCTTTGTGTTCCTCGATCGTACAGAACGCAGTGGACAACTTTGGCTCATGAGAGGGACAAATGGAAGGATTGCTGGCGCTTGCTCGGTATACCCAAGGGCCAACGGGAGTCAAGGTGATCAAGGCGATCGTTTTGGACAAGCCTTCCAACCGTATATGTCTCGGTTCGAAATCGCAGCTAAAGTTCGCGCACTTCCCTTGTCAGTCAAATATGTCTGTAGCAAGACTTGCGAAGTCACCAAACAGTATCTGTTTGATGCTAAAGATTTTATGCGGTAACCATTACGCGCCTTCTACACATTTGGAACGGAAATGTTGGAAGTGAGAACGTAACAGGTAAAAATGTTGCCGGTTGAAGCGTAACGATACTTACGTACATGATGCTCACAAATATTCTCGCAAATGAAAATCAAATGTAAGCTCTCCACGCATTCCGGCTATGTCGAGAGCAACAGCATGGATCAAACACAATTCCACAACATCCGAAATACTCTGCAACACAAAATTATTAGGAAATCTCAGTCACCAGGGAACAAGTTGAATTTGCAAAGTTGGTGCCTTCCTATTTCATTAACAATGAAACATGAAACGACCTGTAGAAAACTTCTACAACAAATGAGGAAAGGATAAGCCGAAATATTAACCAAATGATCTTCAAAGAGTCGCTGCTCCCCAATAATGTTTCGTCGTCGTTGCCTGTCTGTGCGATCATCAATTTGATCGGGAAGATAACCTGTTTTGACAGGTATTCCAAGTCTTGCAAAATTGAACATTAAACATTGAAAAGATGGACCCGTATACTGACGCTTCCGCCACTGCTTGACCAGGGCGGATCGGGACCCTAGAGTTTCTCTCACTACTGCGCAAAGGCGGACCATCTTCAATGGCTCTATCCATATTCTGTCGTTTCCCCTACTAATGGGCCACGGTAGACCCATTCTTTATCAAAAACCCGTATTCTGTCGTTTCCCACACTATCGGGTCACGGCGGACCCATCATCTGTCGTTTTCCTCATCAATAAGGCATGGAGTGCCCATCTCCATTCGGTGGACTCGTGTTCTGGCGCTTCCCTCGATCCTCCATCGGCGGACCCAAATCCTGCCCTTTTCACCACATCTTAGCCAATGGCTACCGCAATCCTGGTGTTTCCCATACTGTGGGCCACAGCGGACCCATCCGCTATCGGAGACCCGTATTCTGTCATTTTTTTACCACTGCTTGGCCAACTTGGACATATCCTGCGGGGGGATCCATAGAGAAAGAAAAGTATTGCGACGGCCTTCTATGGACCCAGAGACCTTTTTCTGGAACAGCCATTCAATACTTAGTGAAGCGTATGCTATGCACAAAATTGTCAGTGTATTAGTTGCCTTAAGATACGACACCTTTACTGTAGTCACAGCTCATCACATAAACTGGTCCACGATCTTTTTCGCAGCATTTTCATAGCGTGCGTCAGTGACGCACGCAAGCCCTAGGATACACTCCCAGTAAAAGAATATGGGTCCGACTTGGCGCAGCATTGTGGAAAACGACAGAGTACGGACCCGACGATGGAGGAAGGGTACGTTTCGGCGCAGTAGTGAGGAAGACTTCGGGCTAACGACCCACCTTGGCCAAAGCAGTGGTAAAAACGTTAGGGTACCGGTCCTCAATGATGGAGGAGTGAGAATAGAGCCAAAATACGAGACCACCGATGGAGAAAGTAGGAATAATCCTGCGCAGCCAGTCCGCTATTTTTTTTTTGAAAGTGGGTCCAGCGCTCATTTGTGCTCATTTTCATGTGTCCGTATTTTTGCTGCCAACTCTCGTCGGCGTCCTCATTTATGTCTCAATCGACGACCTCTTCTTCTTTTCTGAGATTCCCAATCGAACCCTTTTTAGCTCGAGTATTCCTACAGCTATCTCAATTTGAGTGATTGCAGGTCATTCACATTGTGTGTCGGTTACTGGAGATCTCTGCTGCTAGACTCCTTCGAAGGGCCCTCCCGCGCACAGCTGGGAGTAACTGGCCGTGGCGGGTTTGTACGTATGTAGGAGTGCGGTAACAAAAATGGTTGGAAATATCGATGCACCGAAAGAAAAAAACTTTGCCTGTTGATGAGTGATGGGAAGTTTTCAAGCAAGGCTAGCATCAGAAGAAGACTGGAAGGCCAACGTTAGCAGGGCGGCAAGATTGGTGGAAAAATCATAAGGAGGATTTTGTATTTGAGCCCCGTTAACTATCTGTTTTGTTCTTTTGTTAATTTTCTGAGGACTTCTTCAGTTGAAGCTTCTTCGCGAACCTCGAGGGGCTGCCTTCCCCGCACCTTCCAGCGTTTCGAAGGGGCGCTAGTCTATTGAACGGTAATGGACAACTGCTGCGAGATTTTTCGCACCCTACTCCTAGGCCGTCTCGGCCGTCATTAGAGTGAGATGGGTTACGCAGGTTTAGGGGCCACACCTTTGAGGGCCTTCAAACTACCGCTCTGGCTAGATAATCGCCGACTCGTGACCTTTCTTCTGCCGACGTTTCCGATTCACCCAGCTCGAGTGATCCAAGGAGGTTGCGTTGGTGGATACTTGGTCTGGGAGTGGCATCATCAGCGCATCATCAGCGCATACTGTATAAGGGTATCACTTTGGACGACGTTCTTCACCTCTTTGCAGCGCACGGAGATGTAGTCCATTTGCGATGCGTGGCCCCCATTTCGATACATTATCAGATGTTCATTTTTCTCCTTGAAAACGTATCCATTACAGCGAAATCCACAGCTCTGGTGTGATCGAGAAACATCATTCTTTATCTTTTCGGATGCCATTGCCTTGTCCTTCATCCCACCTCTTGTATCCACTTTTTGTCACAATTCTGATGTTGATTTATGCTGCACAATTGTGCAATACCCGTTTCTCTGATGGCCTTTGACGACTATCAGTTTTCGCCTAGTTTTCGCAACGGTTAGGTTATAGCTATGAAGCGCGTCGACCCCGTGGTACACCCTAGCATCATTTGACATATCTTTGACGACGCAATCCTTCTTTCAACCTGGATGCGACGCGATGTTCATCGGCCGACTTGTATCAAAGTTTCGGGATCGCTGACGGGAAGTTTCCAAGTTCCATTTACTTTCAACGGATCTAGAACATTCAGATGAAAAAGAAATTGGAAAAAAAAAACATACGATAAGTGGACTTATCAGCTGAAGAAGTGCATGCAGGCGATCAAACGGTTTCTCCACAAAATGATTTTGTAAAGCATTGTTGACGAGGTGCACCAGAAGATGAATGTATTTGCGACGAATTTTTCTCATTGCTTCAGAAGTCTCTTCATCCTCAGCTTGTCCTGAAAGACGAGTCGCGGCTTTTGCTAGTGGAATTTATTCAAAAGACAAGAAGAAGAGCAGCTCCGATACAGGTTGCGCCAAAATCACGTGCTCGTACGTCTTTCAGTCCCAAATGGTTGAGTGAATTTGCGCGATGTTTTGCTAGAATGTTCGTTGGAGCCATTTCTGCTGCAAGCAATTACTCGTTTTCTAATGTCTCAAGTCTCTGCCTGTACAGACTTGGAGAATTCTTATTGTGGATCTTATTGTACAGGGTTATTTCTATACATTTTTCAAGACGACTTCCAACAAGTCTAATTCCCTTTGCCTAGTAACAGAGACCTCACCTTTCAACATATCCAGATAGTGACAAAAACAATCTCTGTGAACAAAAGATTGGAAAAATGCATAACAGGACCAAATTTGAAGTGATCCTTTCCTATAAAGTGGCACTCGATCTGCTTTCAAGAACCAAGTTTTACGCGCAGGATTATGAAGCGTCATAGATTTAAAAAAACATTCGCCAGGTTTGCCTTCACATAACTAACGAAGTTGCTACAAAACGTCACGATTATTTGATGGTTTGATCCATCACAGTCATACATAGAAATCAGCTTATTGGAAAATCGACGTCAGAAAGTTTTGAAGAACGGGACAGGGGCCAGCCACAAACTAGCCACAGCCGAAAGAGACTATTTTGAAGCCCTTGGATAGAAAGTTTGTCCAAGCCTGCGTAAAAGCAGGAAGAGACCGATTTTGGAAACAGTTTCTGAAAAATGGATTAGGCAAACATGATCACAGAATGGCTTTTGCATTCGCTCAACTATTATATATCAAGACTGAAAAATATACGCGCAAATAATTTTGACGCACCCTGTAGAAGTTCAGGTTGAAATATATGTACAAAAAAAAAACTCACTGCCCGTAAACAGAACAATCAGTTTCAACAACACGTACTCCTCATCCCGTACGTTTAGTTCGCGGAATTTTGAAAGAATTTTTGTCTCCAATTCGCTGACGATCAAATCCACTTCTAAGCTGAACAAAAGCTATGAAGATATCCAACAATACATAAGTATTACACATTCCAATTTGCTCTCACTATGTGTGAACTGGAATTGAATTTTCATTTGAAGAAAAAACTGTTAAAAACACTTCTTCGAGCTTCTAGGCGACTTCATCTGGCGGAACGCTCTCAAAGTTTAAACGGATACCAAATTGATTTTCCGCGTGTTTGCCAATATCAGAAGGTCCCATTCGAAATGCACGCTGGTCAGAGAACATCTATCTAATTGATAAGAACCTGAGAATGTTATTCTTTCAAAGCTACATTGAAAAAATTGATTTTGAAGAGAGTTATGGTGATAGCAATTGGAAGATCGAAAACGCGCGTTATTTTTGCAGCAGCCTAATATGTTTTAAACTTATTTCCTTTATTCACTGACAACATCAGGGGCCGTAGTAGGCCGTAACCGACGGTTATAGAGAAAGTTATGTCCTTAGACAACTGCCGGTTCCCTAAGATAACCGATTTATAACCAGGCAGGCTATAGTCACATTGCAGTCATCACTTGAACGGAATCCTTGTGAATCCATTTGTCTCTCAATCTTGTTTGCAAAATTCTGCTTGCGGAAGGAACCGAACGCGTGACAAACAGCACGTGAGACTGCAGTCATCGCACTGCGCCACCGTGCAGGTGAATCCTCGCTTTTACATAATGATGAAGGAAACCGACTGCACACACATCGCTGGTGTAAATATATCTTGTACTAGTAGTGAGATAACTGATTCACAGGGGAAGTATTCATTACTGAACATTGTATTGAAAGTGAATCAATCTACATTTAGTGTGGTTTTTTCCCATTTCTATGGCAGAACCAAGCATAACTAATGTGTTTAAACCTTTTTCACTATTTTGAATGAGAACAAAAAAGTGAAGTACGAAAATGCAAAGCTTTGGCCATCTGCGGGATTCGAACCCCACACTAAGATCACAGTGGTCTATCGCGATAACCACTCTGCTACATCTCACTCGATGGAACGAGTCATGCACATCTCACTCGATGGGACGACTCACGAATACCCTCCACAGCCCAACAACACAAACTAGTACAAACTAATAACTGGTATACTTAGCGTGAAGCCTCGATATGCAGTGCCTCGAACACTGTTGATTTCATTTCAATATGCTGAATTCTAATTCAAGATGCGATAGGATCCGTTTCCAAAACTGGTTCATTGTTTTGTTTTGATAAAAAAAACCATGAGAGTCTTTCAAACAAAAACAATTCCCTCACATTCTTGGTCCTTTGGAGCATCAGATTCACAGCTATGATGCAGAGTTGGATGAGCATTCGTTTTGCGCGCGCAAAAACGTAAAAGTGGAGCAAATGGAGATCCTGGTTATTAAAAAGTCCTCTCGAGGATTTTTTAATAACCGGGATCTCCATTTGCCTGCGTCTATGGAATCTGCGCGTTCTCTGCGCGCACTCTAGCAATATCGATATGGCAGTGCCAGTGCGATCTGCTCAAGCGATAGTTTCGCAGCGCCCGAGACCAGGATCCAAACCGTGGTATAACCTGCTGGTTATATCACAATTATCGGAACCAAGTTAATGGTTTGACTCTTCACACTATATTGAGCTCACAACGACTCTAGGTTATGGAATGTACAACTGCCGGTTTAACTTGCTGGTTAACCGGCAGTTATGGTGCAATTACTACGGCCCCAGACTATAATATAATCACCATTGTTGGTAATTATAAATGAGACGTTCCTTTCAGCTGAGATGTTTCACGAATGCTCTCTTCCTGAATTGATGACATATGACTGAACTAGGACACTTCCATCTCAAGTTGGTGCCGTTCGTTGCAGTTTGCAGTCATTCAGATGCCGCTTGTGAGTTTGGTGCAGATGATAATGGAACGATGTCGGTCGGGAAAATACAAGGAGTACAGTAGCACTTGTTATCCCAGCTCTAGGGTTTTGTTGTTCGCCATGCTCGCAACGTACGACCTGGCGTTGTCGTGCAGGAAACAAACTCTGTCGCGTTCCGTATGTTTTTCAGACTAAGTCGCCGACCTTCTGCAGCTGGTCAGTATGGAGGTTGGAGGTGGCTAATTCAACAGAACTCATGAACTCGCAGTGGAGCAGTCCCTAAGAAACGGTGACGTTGACGTGTATGGCAGGACCCAGCGTTTATCTCTGGTTACGGTATCTGGGAAAAAGCCTTTCTTGAGACGGAGAGAGAATGATTCACAGACGCTGTTCCTAGACGCAGTGTCCGAGTCACGTAATTCAGGTTACTTCATGGTCTCATGAGGTGGTTTCATGATCCACCCATGTCGACAACAGTTTCCTGGAGCGTTGTTCGTGAGTGCATTCGTGAGTGCCAATTGAAGTATGTGCAAAGTACCAACATTTTCGGAGAAAAAATTAGGAAACAAGCGAAAATCATTAACGGTGCCCAAATATGAAATCCGACTTATGAAATCCGTACCATTCTGCCATTCTTGCAGCCCAGCTAACGTCGGGCTGCCAATAATAATGGTAGCCCTGATAAAAAATTCTTCATCACATAACGTTATGTAAATTTACTTTCCGGTGTGATGTCATTTTCTCCCATTCTTTATCAGAGCATTTCTTTAATCATTTCTTCATCGTAATGGGATCTTTCCCATACTGTTGAGCTGAAGCGCACCCGTACTCCATCAACGACCCCGTGGCCTGGTCTTTTCTACGCTACTGATCTCCGGCGCACCATCGTCACCAAAGGGTTTCCCACAATGGTGAGTACTGACTCATTTTTCTCCATCGGTGGACCAACATCCTTCCTACAGGCGCGAGTGGATATCTGTGGACCGCACAGCACCGCCGCGATCGGCCACCTGTAGGCCTCACAGCACCGCCGTAGTCGGACGTCTGTTGGCCGCAAAGCACCACTGCGATCGGGCATCTGTGGGATGCAAGGGGTATCTGTGAGTCACACAATGTTGTCGTGAGCCGCATAGCACTGCATAGTTATAATCCTGCTTCGCACATTATGCAGCCTGAAAACTCGTAAACACTGTATCACTCGTGGGCCGCGGGAATGCCAGCGCAGGGCGCTGGTCCCGCCGCGAAATCCTGAAAGCACTGTCTTACCATTGGCGACAGTATCCACCATTGTCGTGATCAACGGAACTAGCAAAAGGTGGGTCCCAACGCGACTCCCACTACATCTATGCACTTATAATGAAACATCGGCCGACCGTTTGGTCAGTTTCGCCTCATCCGCTGTCTATGGGCTGAGCCTATGATGAAGGAATGCAGTCACGAAAATCACGAAAATTTGCTGCACTTCGAAATAAGAGGATTTGGTTGCTGGATAATTATTGGGGCCTTCTCGCTACCCTCTCCTTGAACAACGACCCTTCAGAAATTTTTCTACAAAAGTAATCGCCTTTTTTCAGTAGTGAGGATGTGTGCCAGGATTCAAATCAATATTTGTAGAAATGTACTGTACCACTTCGAGAAATGTTGGTATGCAGCACATTTATTTCGCGACATCTACGAGTTTTTTGGTGAAGAAACAGGATGGAAATCCCTGTATTTTATAGAGAAACGGGTGGAAAAAAAAGAATTAGCCCACGAAAATTTCTGTCAAATTGTCAGTATTTCAAGGGGGAGAGTCTAAAATACCGCAATGATTACGGGCGACCAAATATATAAGGTTTCCACGGCATTTGAAATGTAGCTAGCGAGTTCCAAGTCCCTGCGTAAATGTTGCCTGTGATTATTGAATTTGGTGGAAAAAAGTGTGCAACTCTGGGTAAGAATGCTTTCGAGTCAGAGAAAATCTGGATTACCCCATCTCCTCCATTGTCCAAATAAACCCAAACCTAGCCCTTCGCAACCGCTGTAGACGACAAAACTGTGACACCGCCTGTGATATCCATCTCTGCCAATTTCGACTATGTAATTTATTTTAAAATTACTTTTCTGGGATTACCTGAAAAAGTTGGCGATGTCAATGTGTCTGTATTTCGGACGGGGTACGCTGAATTTTGTCAAAGCATCATGAGACTCTTACGATGACTTGCCGTCACGACTTCCTTTCCCTTCGACGCCATCGACAATCCCATCCGTTCTTTGTACGTGATCTCGTGGTATAGGGTAGGTCTTGTGATATTCTCTCACGCTACCACATCGCCTTAGGTATCGTTCCCATGCTGCTGAATGCCGCGTTTACCGCTTTCCGGTTTAAATACTGCGCATTCGTTTAAATGGACTCTGAGTTCGCTATCGATCCGTAGCTGACACCCCTTGATGATTCGCTCCATTCTGCAGAGCTATGGTTCGAGATGACGGCGATCTGGAAGCATACTGTCCACGAAGGCCGTCCGATCGACAGGTGCGCCGCGCGTATCTAGGCTGATATTAGCTTGACCAGCTAATCCTTTGTGTCTTAGTTGTTAAATTTCTCTAATGCCTTTTTAGCATTGTGAATTATAAAGTGGCTGAGTTATGAAGGATATGATCGCAGAAGCTGAATAATAATGGATAGAGCTGATAGAGGAGGAAGTTGAAAGGGTGAACTGGACGGACCGCTACAAAATTTGTGTCTCAAAATACCTTGTCGAGTCATGTGTGCTAGCATAATGAAATAATCAAATACTTTGATTTCTTGAGTTATTCCAATAATCAAATGGATCTTGGCATCATTCGAATTTCCGAAAAATGAAAATTTCAAATTATACCAATGTTCTTTCCTAAATACTAGCGTCCCTTCGGGACGCTAGGAAGCGGGGTGGGGCAGCCACTTGAGGTTCGAGCAGAGGTTTCAACTGAAGTAGTCCTCAGAAAATTAACAAAAGAGTAAAACAAATCGGTAACTAGGCCCAAATACAAAATCCTCCTTATGATTTTTTTACCAATCTTGACGCGCTAACGTTGACCTTCCAGTCTTCTTCAGGTATAAGCCTTTCTTGAAAAATCTCCATCACACACCAACATATAAAATTATCCTTATCCTTCATAAGGGACCAGTATCTTGGCGCTTCCTCACTCCTCCATCGGCAGACCTGTATCCTGGCGTTGCCCCCACTGCCTTTCCAAGGCGGACCCGTATCCTCAAGTTTTCCTTACTGATTGGCCAACGCGAACCAGAATCGTGCCTTTCCACCACTGCTTGACCAGTGCGGANCTCACTCCTCCATCGGCAGACCTGTATCCTGGCGTTGTCCCCACTGCCTTTCCAAGGTGGACCCGTATCCTCAAGTTTTCCTTACTGATTGGCCAACGCGAACCAGAATCGTGCCTTTCCACCACTGCTTGACCAGTGCGGACCTGTGTCCTCGAATTTTCCTCACTGCTTCGCCAAGGCGGACCCGTACCCCGGCGTTTTCACGCCACTTCCTGGCCATGGCGGACACGTACCTGGCGTTTGCATTACTGATCGGCTAAGGCGGACCCGTATCCTGGAGTTTTCCTCACTGCTCGGCCGAGGGACCCGCACCCTGTCGATTACGCCACTGCCTGGCCAAGGCGGACCCGTAGCCTGGAGTTTTCCTCACTCCTTGACCAAGAAGGACAAGTAGCTTGGCGTTTTCACCAAGGCGGGCCCTATTATATCGTTTTCACCACTGCTTGGTCAGGGCGGACTCGCATCCTGGAATTTTGCTCACCGCCTGGCCAAGGTGGACCCGTACGCTGTTGATTACGCCACTGCTCCGCCAAGGCGGACCTGTACCCTGACGTTCACTCCACTGCTTGGCCAGGGAAGGCCCACACCCTGACGTTCGTCACTGCTTTGACTGCTTTGCAAAGGCGGACCCGTATCCTGGAGTTTTCCTCACTGCTTGGCCGAAGAGGGCTCGTACCGTGACGTTTACGCGACTCTTTGAGCCAGGAGGACCCGAACCGTGCTGTTTCCACCATTGCTTGTTCGAGGAGGACCCCTGCCCTGGCGTTTTTCTCACCCATGGGCCATCGCTGACACATCCCTCCATTGGGTGCAAGTATGTCAGCTTTTTCCCACTTCTGCATCGGCGGACCAGTATCCTGATGCCATCCTCAAGATGGATCCATCCTACTTCTGTGGACTCGTGTTCTGGCGCTTTCCTCGCCCCTCCATCGGCGGACCCGCATCCGTACGTTTTCACCACTGCTTGGCCAAGACGGACCCGTATTCTGGCGTTTTCCGCACTCCTTGACCAAGGAAGACGTGTACCGTGACGTTTACATCACTGTTTCGCCAAGGCGGACCCATACCCTGACGTTCGACACTGCTTGGAAATGGCGGACCCGTACCCTCGCGTTTCCACCAAGGCGGACCCTATCATAGCGTTATCGTCACTGCTTCGCCAAAGCGGACCCGTAGGCTGGCGTTTTCACCACTGACTGGCCAACAAGGCGGACCCGTATCTTGGAGTTTTCCTCACTGCTTGGCCAAGGAGGGCTCGTCCCGTGACGTTTACGCGACTCTTTGAGCAAGGAGGACCCGTACCGTGTTGCTTCCACCATTGCTTGTTCGAGGAGGACCCCTACCCTGGCGTTTTTCTCACTATCACCGTAACGAACGCGAACGAACGCGCCGCAGCCGCCGAACCACAGCGGCGGACGCGAATGAACGCGCCGCACCCGGCGGGCCACAGCGGCGGACGCGAACGAACGCGCCGCGGCTGCAGGCGCCCGCTGCGAAGCACTGTATTGGGTGAATGAGGTGGCGGGGTGTTATTCTGCTCCGTATAATGCACAGCATGAAAGCTGTAAACATTGTCTCACCCGTAGGCTGCGAGACCGCAGGCGGAGAGATAGTCACCCAATGCCAAAAGTGCGGGCATCGCTGCCAATCACATGCCAAGAGAGGTCCCGCAAAGATCCAGATCCCCTAGCTCTCTAA
This sequence comes from Ancylostoma ceylanicum, assembly GCA_000688135.1. Taxonomy (NCBI): domain Eukaryota; kingdom Metazoa; phylum Nematoda; class Chromadorea; order Rhabditida; family Ancylostomatidae; genus Ancylostoma; species Ancylostoma ceylanicum. The sequence goes on from JARK01000465.1 coordinate 35,357, forward strand.
ATCGCTAAAAGCTGCTCATCTCTCCTCAGCATTGTCACTCGCTGCATCACGTGCCGGGATAGGCCAAAACAGCCGAAGATTTCGCAAGACTTTCGCGTCTGACCCTCGAAAAATCTGTACCCTTACCAGTCTTTATATAGGAGGGATTTGTACGAATAGCGTACTGTAATGACGTTGGTGTCCCACGACCAGCCTCTGGATAATACGCAATTTGCTTTCTATCGGCGCCAGATGAAGGTCGATGAATAGATCTTCGACCTTGTTCCAAGTCAGAACAACCTTATTGAATTTGCAGAACCGAATCTTCGCCGCGTAGTGAAAAATAGCTGAGAGCCTATCATACGTGTCTTGACGCACCACCTACGTTAGTGTTTCTCCTAAATTCGCAAAAAAGAAGAGTTCATTCGTAAGGGTGATAGCATGCTTTACAGCGTAATGGAGTAGTGCTCGCACGCTCTTCATAGTGAGAGCGGCATGCCCCTTCCAACCCATCCCTTCCATGTCTCTTCATAGAAAAACATATCATGCACAGCAACATCATGTTACACGTTTTTGCCGAGTGATTCCTAGTGTTCTTGTCGGTAAAATGTTTATGGACTCTTGGCCAGACAATACCTTTTTACTGTACCCAACCGATTGCAGGTTGTACCGGTAGTCCTTGATGATGTCATGTGGTGAATGCGCATTAGAAAGATGAAAACTACACAATAACTAGACGTCATTTCTTATCAAGCACCGATCATTTCTCACAGACTGCCGAAAATTTCGAATTCCTCAGACATCCCTTCCCAAAAATATGGGGTTCCCACTGTTTTAAATCCTTTCAGATGTTTCCGAGAGCTCGTTCCTGTAGAAGTCTCGAGAACCACATTTAAGGTGCAGCATTGTTCAATGACACAGGAAGATGCTTTTGGTAGAGAGTAATCCAACTTTGGCAATTTCCATTATTAAGTCTACTGACCCGTATTCTTCTCTTTCGCACTTATTTGCGGAGTAGTAAAAGCCGTTGCAGAGCAGAATTCTGGAACTGTCATGTTTGAAGCTGTTGAAAGTCATTGTTAGTAGAATTGCAGGAATCATATGGGTTGTCGTAACTCGTATCTAAAAAGTTGTTTCGTTAAAAATTCGATTAATGACCGTCAACCTAATTAGGGAGTAGGTCAGAAGTAGGTATCAGCACTAGTACAGGCTCAGAAATCGGAAACATGCTTACTCTCTGAAGTTCATCAAATGCCATGAGATCATCGATGGCAGACAACCACTCCAGATAGTGCAGGACGAGACGACAGTATGAAGGCTTCAATGCACTTCTGGTATCTTCCAATGGTTTCGAACCGCGCCAACACAGCTTCAAATATGTTTTTTTTTCTCTTGTTTTTAAGTTTTTTTTTCCTTCACAACCTGACTGGTGAATAAACTAGTGAACAAACCGGTGTCCGCTCGGAGACAAGCAGGGGATTTTGCAGTGCTTGTTTTAAGGATATATCCAGATTACAGAAGAAGCGGTCAGGAACAGAAGAGGCATAGGTGTCGTTGTCGCAAGTACTGCCGTATAATTTCATTCGAAAAGGGAGAGACACTACAACTAAACGAAATAGCAAAATAGGTACCTCTCCAAGTTCACAAACATCCTCGCAATACATTTGACTCCTTCGGCTACGCCAAATCTTTCAATCAACGGAATCCTCATGCTTTGTATAGCTTCTGAGGGCTGAAACTCGGAAAAGGAATAAGACTACGCTGTTGAGCAAGTGGAGTCTCGGAGTAAAATCAGCAAGAAACAGATTCTCAGACAGTCGCTGGATTGGAGCGGCTTCTGACCTGCGCTCTAATTTCGAAAATGAGCGGTCTTTGGGTGCCGTTTCAATTTTCGTGTGACTGCTGTTGCGCTGCTATGACTGCTATTCATTTGCCATTCGATTACTCTTCTATTGCTGAGAGCAAGAAAGAGCAGATGAATGACAGCTCAAGGGCAAGTAAAACGTCATCCGAAGAGAGTGCATTTTTGAGATTGGAGCGCAGATGACATGCCGCTCCAATCCAGCGAACGTCTAAGTTACAATAGCAAAAACTGCCATCTTGGTGGCAAAACCTTCAGCGAAAAGGTATACAACTCTCTGTAAAACGTGAAGTTCATCCTATGCTATGAGCTCATCGATTGCAAAAAATTTCTCGGAGGATATATCCAGACTACAGAAAAAGCGGGTTCAGAAAGGGATATATTCGAAAAACAACGAGCTGTTGTTTGAATCATGTTCAGAACAGCCTAAAAAGCTTGCAGTGGCGAAGTCGAATGAGAAGAATTATTCTGGTTAGTATCAAACATCGTAAGTAGCAATGGGTATGGATTACCACAATGGCAACGGAAACGACCTGTCAAACATTCTCGGCGCAAACAAACTTCCCCTTTGTCTTCGTTTCGTTTCTGATTAGGCAAATGAATTATGAAAGTGTGTTGAAGGGCACAACTACAAAATAATGTGGTAATGTTGGTGAACATCTTCAATGATAACAGCAAAACTAACCCTCAACTGTCAGTGGGAAACAGAATTTACGATCGACCGTGCTTTAGCAACGTGATGTTTGACCACGTGTGAAGATTGAGGAGTGTTCTCAAACAGGTGTAATATTTATACTGGATAGTATGTTCCAGCTATTCACACGGTTGCGCCAGTTACTCCGACTGATCAACATGTATTGACTGCGATGAAGTAGCTGGGCGCGCACGTATTTCGATGAGCCTTTGGTGATTTCAATAGAATAAGATACACCTCTGGTAAAGGAAATAAGCGGGATAGACGATAGCGTAGGTGCGCTGATTCGACCGACTACATTTCGATAAGTATGGCTTTGTTGTCTTTCCCATTGTCATATGAATTCTGCGATTGAAAAAGAACATTGGTCTTGCAACATTCTCTTACTTACATAGCGAAGAGAAGTGAGGTCGAGGTAAGGAACGACACTGCTTTCCTCTTTTGCCTCAATGACAAGTCGATCGGGAAGCTTTAAGTCTCGCAGTTTTCCAACCTCTGCAAAACTTCACACATATTTCTAAGCTCCTGCACAGGACCCACTATAGGGCCAAACCTTCAGGACACATTCTCGCTTTGAGACATCGCTGGAAGCGACAAGATCGGCACTTTGATCTTTTGCCTAAAAACATACAAACGTTACATATTCTCGATAAGAATCAAGGAGGAACTACCTGAGGACATGCGACAGGAACCCGATTTTTCACAAACGTAGTAGATTTTGCGTTGTACGGCCCTTGCAAAAAATATTTTGCAACCTCTGGAAGAGAGTCGATTAATAGAAGGACAGAGTGACTGCTGCTGTTTCGAATTGATACTCTTGAGGAACGGATAGTCTAGGACTGTAATTTGCACAAGTTTGGTCCAGTTTTTTTTTTGGGTAATGGGCATCGCTTTTGACCAAACGATTCATCTGTTAGAATAAGGAAAATTGCTATGGGGGCTGTTCATCTGGATTTCTCAAAACTGGCGGACTCAGATAATTTTTTCACTTGCATTGGAAAATGTAATTACGAGGGAGGTGATGAGACTGCTCTAGATAACAAACCTGTTCCTCTTGAAGGTAGCGCTCACGCGAATATTGCTCTCACAGATTTTACTGCAATTCTGTGTTTCTCACCATAGTGAAGATTAATGCAGTGATCAGTTTCGACAAATCCTAAGAAAAATGCAGTTTTCGTTGCCATCGAATTAACCCCTTTGCAGAGAATGGCCGAGTTGCCCGCGCATAAAACGGAAGGATTTGAGGATGGAAGCAAATATTAGCATAAGGGTGGGAGTGGCTGTAAACAAAAACACTCATTCATTTCATGCTCCAACTCATCCCGTTGAATTGTTGAAGTACGTGTAGCCCCCCATTCCTAGCGAATGCTGATAGCTACGACGGTGTTACAATAGTTGGTACCATTGCAAGGTATCCCACACGATCAAAATCTCATACACGAAAATTTCAGCGAGTGCTGCCTTCAAGCTACACTATTGTTCATTGTTTATTGTTCACATGAGACATCTCGTGCTATCAGTACAAAGACCAGTTACAATTGCAAATGTACAGTTATGTACTTATTCGCCTAGGAAGTAATCATCATTTAATATAGCTGCCCAAAATTCTAGTGAATGATCGAAAATTACTAGGAATTGCCTTCAGTCTGCTCAGTGCTAAATAATCGGAATCACTATCAGTTTTTTTTCAATGCAAATAAGTGCATATAGTTTATAGTTTTACTGAGATCATGTATTAGTCGAGCATCATATATATTGCATCCTTTTACTGAAGGTTTTCATGACGGCCAATCAACATATGCATACTCGAGAAAGAGAGCGCGCAAGGCAGCAAGCGTGTACGTACAGTAGGCGTCAATGGCGGTGACCCGTCTGCGGCCTCGAACAGAACGCGACGCGACCGCGCCGCTCACGCCAGAATCGTCGCCGCAGTGGCTTATCTGCGTTTTCTTGACAGTTGTTCATCATATTTGATGATAACTAAGAAGAGAACTAACCGACTATTGGGAAAACCCCATAATTTGATGTCCCGGAGAGGATACTCGCTCGAGCGGCGCGGTCGCGCCGCGTACTGTTCGAGGCCGCAGACGGGTCACCGCCATTGACGCCCACTGTATGAGCAGCGTCAGTGTTGCAATAGGGGTACGACACGATTTGCGTTGGATTGCGTGTTGGCGTAATAGTTGCATGAGAACTATGCCATCGGCTCTCCGGCCGTAACCTTCCTTGACTGGTGCACTGTCTGTTGTTTACTACGCGTGTTTTCGATGGATGAACGCGATATCATTTCATTTTATGTAGCTATTCAAAGGATGCGTTTGTCAAGGTGGGGTCGTCAGCACCCAGACAACAAGCATCAATCATCCACATAGAGAGAATGCAAGACCAAAAAGAATGGAATGTCAGGGGCAAGCGGCATGGCCCAAGCCCATGCTTTTGGACAAGCTTTTAGAAAGCAAGTTTCTGATCACATCTGAAACTTGCTTTCTGAAAAACTTGTCGACAACTTGTTTCCACCCTTCCTCGCCTTGCCTATAAGATGCGGAGAAGTGTACAGATAGCATTTTTTTATGTTTTTAAGATATAAACAGTGTCTGCATGATTACCATCAATACAACAACAATAACCACACATAGTCCCCACAGTGATAGGCAACAGTTACGAAATTGAGGGGACAACTAGTAACATACACGAGAAGAAATCATACCCATTAGAATACCGGTCTCTTGAAAAAGAGCCCAATAACGAATAGCACCAGAACGTAGGATAGGGTATGGGATTCGTGGGGCACTACAGCTCTTTCCTATCTTCCCAACGAGAGGATTCTTGGTTTTCGCAACCAGAGAGACTTCTTGGCCTCTCTCAGATGGATCTAATTACATATAGATGGATCTAATTACATATAGAATTGGATGTGTGGATTTGTCACAACTTAGTATTTTATACTCACGAAGCAAGGTACGCTGTCCCACACTATTCAAAAATTCAACATCTTCAACCAACTGCCTTTCTTTTATGTTATCCATAGCTTGTTCACATCAGTTTTGCTTCAAGCCGCACCACTACAAAGACTCGAACTAGCATACATATGTAAGGATGAATAGGTGGAACATCATGTTCAGCCAATAGAAAACCATTTTTTTAACATGGAATTCTTTCGCTGTTAAAAATGTCAAGTAGAAAAATGTGGATTCTATTCTATTCTTCGTGACAAACTTCAATCTGATTTCGACCGCGTTGTTAGCATACTATAGCTGTATATCGTCTTGGTAAACAGTCACATCGGCCTAGACTTATAAAATGTGTTCTTCCTGCTCAAACATTCCAACGTTTAGCAGTTAAGCGAGCACCTCTACTACGTTTTTTCCCGGAAAAAGGGATCTTCCTCAGAGAATCTCTCACTGATGCGGAGAGAAAACGGCGTAGAGATGGGCGCACTCATAGATCACTTTCCAGTAATCACCCACCGGGCACTAATGATATGCAGGAAAACTGAATAATATTCCCCGGTCTTCTTGTGTAACTAAAAACTTATCATACTTGACATGTTTCTATGCCAACCTTAGATCACTATCTAAAAATGCAATGCATATTGATCTTGTATTTGGTGATAACTTTGATATGTACCTCTTCACGGAAACCTGGTTGAAATCGCATCATTCCATGGCTACTATGTTTGGTAGTTGGTTGAACAACTACGTTATTTTGCGCTGTGATCGTAACGAGAGAGCGGGTGGTGGTGTTGCAATTTTGCTTAGGGAGAGAATACGTCACTCGCTTGTACTTTCTGAATCAATTAAAAACGGATATGAAATCATTGCAGCTGACGTTTCCCCTCAAGATCTATCATTCAGATTGATACTGGTTTATAGAACGCCTACATGTTGCTCTATACTTACAGAACAGTTAGAAAATACAATTGGTGACCTTTCTTCATGCGAATTGCCCACAATCATTCTTGGTGATTTTAATATGCCAGAAATTGATTGGGACTCGCATAATCCCTCAAACTCACTCTCATTTAAGGACATGATTCACTGCCATGGGTATATCCAGTATATCAAGGGTACTACTAGAGACTCCAGTACACTAAATCTACTTTTCGCAAACTCCACGGAATTGATCGACAATGTTTCGCTTTGTGCTCCCGTTGGGACCAGCGACCACATGAGCATCACATTCAATATATTGGGTGGCGGAATTGATCTGCTTCCAATACGTCGCAGATCGTTTACTAAGTGTGACTATGAAGCAATTAATGCCTATCTCGCCAATGTGAACTGGATCAACTCTTTTGAGTCGGTTTCTTCTGTCAATGACAAATATAACATGTTCATCGACATACTACATCATGTTGTGGACATATTGGTGCCGTGGATCTACGTATTCCCACATAAAACTAACCAGGGATGAGCGGAAGTCAAATTTGGAATTTCGGAAGTCGGAACTCGGAAGTCGGAAGCTCCAAAAATCGCCGGAATATCGGAAGTACCGGAAGTCGGAAGTCGGAAGTACAGAGGGTACAAGTACACACACACACACGTGGATGGATGTGTATGCATATGTATGCACAGAGGTGTATGCAGCTGTTAACTCACTGGAGTTCTTCTGAAACGTTTTTTCTAATAATGTTGAGAAGTTTTGGAACTAATTAATCGAGACAATGAAAAATAAATAAAAAAAAACATGTCTCTTCTCCCCCTATACAGGGTGGCGCATAACTACTGTCCAATCATTGCGCGAGCGCAAAATTTGACCTACCTTACAGATTCAAATCTGGTTTTTTCTTGTTAGGTTCGGCATATCATTTTGCCTATGTATGCCTCATATCAGTTGGCTTGCCTCACTTTGAAAGAAATGACGAAGCTATCATCGCATCGTTCCGCAATTCTGGAGATGCGTCGAAATGGAATGGCACCTTCAGAAATTTGTCGTCGACTCAAAGTGAACAGAAAGCTGGTGTACCGAACTCTGAAACGAGGGACGACGGATTACCTTCCAAGAACCGGCCGTCCAGTAACGGTGACAACTGCCCGCATAAAGAAAATTGTGAAGGAACGTTTGGAGAGAAGTCCGTGCCGTAGCATGAGAAAGATGACAACCGAGCTGGGTATCTCACGGAGAAGCCTCCATATAATTGTTGAGGACAAGCTTGGGATGCGAGCTTACAAGCTCCGAAAACCAGAGAGCTGCCAGAGTGAAAAAATGCCGGAGGCTCCTTGATAGGGCCGTCAATGGTGGCCACATGAGGATGCCTTTCACGGATGGGAAACTGTAAACTGTAAAACGTATAGTATACACAATCGAGCAGGTGTGCAACACCAAAATGATAGAGTGTACGCAGTATGTAGTAGAGAAACCGACGCAGCACGCCGGATCGTATCACGCAACTTGCATCCAGCATCTGTGATAGTTTTTGCTGGAGTGTCAGTGACCGGGCGAACCCCCCTGTTTTTTGTGGAAAAAACCGTCAGGATTGACAAAAACGTGTACTTGTAAATACTGAAGAATCATCTGCTTCCATAGGCCACTGAACACTACGAAAACGGCGACTGGATCCTGCAACAGGACGGAACACCTGCCCATCAGGCTAAGTTCATCCAAGATTGGTGCCTCGCCAACCTCCCGGACTTCATCAGTGCCTCCGAATGGCCGGCCAATTCACCTGACCTGAATGTCCTGGACTTCTCTATCTGGGCGAAGCTGGAACAGAAGGCCTGCCAGAAAAAA